>JAPYZS010000322.1:0-143094 GCA_030522925.1 Trissolcus japonicus | reverse complement strand
GAAGTATTCACCGAGACTAGTAAGTAGAACTTTCAAAAAAGGAAATCGGTCCAGTAGTTTCGAAGTTATGGTAGTTCAAAGATAGACTTTTTTTTCGTACCATACTTTAAGACTGCCGTCGCCGTCGCCGTCGCCGGCAACGGCAACGGCAACGGCAACGGCAACGGCGACGGCGACGGCGACGGCGACGGCGACGACAACGGCGACGGCGACGGCAACGGCGACGGCAACGGCGACTGCGACGGTCGCAAAAAAACAAAAACTATAAAAGAAATCTGTAGCTCACTATACGAAGCACATATGTAAGGAAATCCAATAACAGAACAATGTACAAAAACTAATTATTATTGTTTTTGTCATTTTTATTGTTTTTGTTATTTTTGTTATTTTTATTGTTTTTGTTGTTTTTGTAATTGTTGAATCTTTGAACACATCAATGTACGACAATTAGATGTAGTTATGTTTGGTATTGATTGTTACTGTTCATTTTTTGGATTTTTCGGTACTTGGATGGCTTTACTTAAGGAGATATATAAAAAATATTTTGTATCTTTTTTGTACTTGGCATTTTTTCATTTCATTATATTCTTCGAGTTTTAATTGATTAAATATAGGTTTGGATTAAATATAGGTTTGACGAGTTTAGTACTTGGCGCATTTTTCCTTTTTAAGGAATGTTTATTTCTTTTTTTTCTGTGAGCTACAGATTTCTTTTATAGTTTTTGTTTTTTTGCGACCGTCGCAAATTTTCATTATTGTGTACAGTCATTTCACGTCGCGTGAATTGTTGTTACAAAATTGAACGTCTGAATTCTATTAATACCTCATGTCAGAACTTCAAAGAATATTTAATACAACACTTATTAAAATCAGCCAATATAAATATCAGTGAGAATTTTAATGCGCGCGTATCGTTTCAACAACAACAAAAAAAAAAAAAAAGAATTGGAACAATGAGATTTAGACGATATGTAAGCGATGATTAATCATTGAACAATTTCATTCGAACCTGTGTGCGCGGCGTTGAAAAGAAAAAGGGGGGTAACAACGTTCTTGAAATCGTCGGCACATATCGCGGCGCAGAAAAATGAGTGCTAAGTAGTGCAAAACCGGAGTGCCGTGCGCGATTGAAGAGAGACAGGAATTTCTCGCGTCGATAAGCCCACATGTCAAGTGCGCGGGATCGTTCGTTTCTTGCTGGCATTTCGTGCGATCGTGGACGGCGCGTTCTCACGCACGTGTGGGCAGCCTGTGGGTGCAACAACATGGCTGATTTTCTTCGTTCAATGTTCAGCTGGTTCAGCGGTACGCGACATTATACAGACCACAAGTGGGTGTCCACCGGTCACATTCATGGAAATTCAGTGAAATGAGAAAAGTCATGACTGACCTTTGACCGTGCAAATAATCAAGTTACTAAAAAAAAAAAGTTTTAAAACCGCTAGTTTATCTTGAACTTTGGGTGAAAATTTGTTTTCGATTGTATTATTTTAGCCGCACACGTAACAGAACATGTAAATGGGTGACGAAGAACAAAAAGCTTTTTGATCGTTTCACGTAATGTGCATGTAACTTCCAGCTAGTGTGTACACGTTCGATTTGTTGTTTCACCACCGATAAAATCTTCCGCTCATCGATTTTAACAATAATTCAGCTCGTATTATCAATACCGCATGAAAAAAAGTTTTGTTCGACGAGTTTCAGACTGATTACAGGTGATGAGTGAGCAAACAAAAGCGTTGATCGCATTTGCAATGTGTATATTTTTTTCAACAGCGCGGTTGATAATATTTCAATTCAGAAATTTGGCATGAATTTGGTTTGACGCCGATCATGAGTTTCACAAAACACGTTTCGTAATTCAATACACGATTTTGATATTTCCTTTTGTATGTTCAGTCAAATTGACACAAAGACCAATGAGATATTTGCGACTCAGCATTGAAAAAACTAATTCATGGTTTCTCAAAAAAACTTAAAATTATGAAAAGGTTGACTTCAAATCATTTTTTTACGCGATGAATCATTGTAAAAAAAAGATCGTAAGCCGTATTTTCCTACCGCGACTCAGCGAGCCTTGGTGGCATTCCACACAGTGAGATCAATACATAGTTCGAGGTCCGAAGCCAAACTGTGTACGTGGTAAAGTATTCTGCACAACGACGACCACATGTGATACATGCGTAAAACGTCATGCACGTGGAAGCTCTCATACAAGACCACTGTACATACAGCAGTTTGCAAACAACGTACTCGGTATAAGGTTAAACTCGTTGGTGTGCGCATATTTCACGTTTCATTCGTAAAATGATGCACGTCAATTCGACCATAAGTGGTTTAAAAATTTGACGCAGGGGCGAAGCTAAATTTGAATGCAAATTCATATAAAAACTGTTTTTTCTGCCATAAAAATGTAACTGCAGAGAAAAAACAAACGCACAAATCCATAATAATTTCACTGAAATGACTGGAGTTGTAATCGAAAAAGGAAAAAATGAATCTAGAGCGTGATTGCACAATTGCAAAAGATCAAATTGATTTCCTTCTTTTGATAATGTTAAAATACCAAAATAAGGAAACAATTCGGTTCTTCAACGAATGAACGCTGGAATTCCCGATTACGCTTATATTGCCACCGCTTTGAAATTTTCACGAAACGCGCGAGCGTCGTGATACGAAATCCACAACGCTATTTTAACGCGTTTTGATAAGGTACTTGGAAACCGACGGCGACCTCTCACTCGCACCGTCACGTCCGACAATTCTTCGCCAAAGGCACGTGCATTATATCGATATTGCGAGAACGTTTTATTCGTGATAAAACGATGTGGCATTACGGGCATATGCGGCTATATCGTTGTACTCTTTGCTGTGCTGGTCATTCCCATGGGATGATTCTCAAAGAGGGAGAGGAAAGCGAACCTGGGTCGCACCCTTCGATACCTGCCCCACACACGTACATTTAATCGGCTTCGTTATTTATGGGGGTCGAAAACCCTCTAGTGGTTTCATCCTCTGTTCCATCGATAATGGTGAAAATATTCAAAAATAATTCTGATCGAATCTCAAAAACGAGCTATGATTGAGATATAATTAAACGATTGTTAATTGAATAACCCTCATATTTTGAGATTAATTTATCGAATGTTGTTAATGTGGAATCGATTTAAAGGACATATTTGAATTGGTATATGTAATTGAAGCACAATCATCAAGACAAACTGAATCAACAATATTTATTAATGGAATATTGGCCAATGTGAGATCTGGAATTGGGACAGATTTTATATTTTCAAATATGACAAAAATAATATTAAATTTATAACAATTCGGTGACAAGTTCTGCACTTCATTCGAATAGTTACAATTATTTAGAATTTAAAAAATTAATAAAGTTCAAATGCAAATGACGATAAATAAAAAGCAATCAATTTCGAAACAAGTTTCATCAAAGAGTTAAAAGAGGAAAAAAAATAATAATTCGATTGGCGAATTGGCGAATTCAATTATAAAATCATCGTTGAAAAAATATTTGAACGATTTTTAATATATAATAATTTGATAAATATTTCATGAATGTACCCAATCATAATAGTGGGAGTAAATTCGTTTGAGTCAACTTTCTCAATTGGATTTGTGAATTTATTTTTCATGATCGTCTGAATGTATTTAATGCAGTACCGAAATGATGTTCGGATTTGTAAATTCATAGAATATTTTAGTTCGAGAGCCATTTGACGATCTGATCAGTTCTTCATGATGATCAAGATATCGGATATTTTAAAGCGATAGGTAATTAAATAACTTTACACCGACCGACCGACCTGAACGCATCGCAAATTTGCGTAATTCAGGACATCTTTTTTCCCTTTTATTCTTCGCCAGTTGCTTCACTTTGTCAAAATTTATCCATCAAATGAGTTCAATGAATCCCTTCTTTTTTTTCGCGAAAATGTACAAATTAATCTAACCACACACACACGTGTCAACAATATATTTCTACAATGCGACAGTTCTTTTGAGGGAGTTGTTTTGACACGAGCGGATCAAATTACGCGAAAACAGAGACCCGGGTCTATTCTCAGGTCTGCTGAAACTTGCGCAAATTTCTTGGAAATCGAGAACTCCAGCAATATTGAAACTTGATTATGTTGCGTTGGTGGAGCCAGAGCATATCAGAACCTAGTCTTATTAGCTTGCAACATAAATCGCTAGCTCAAACAAAGTCACGTGAAGGCACGCCGATCCGAGCGATCGTGCGGTTGAGAGAGAGAGAGCGAGAGAGAGAGGCGTACAAGCAGAAGCCTGGCTCACGAAAATTGCGTCGCGACGACACGTGGGTCTCACGGTGTCACAAACACACAGTCGAGCTTAGCCACAAATACAGCGGCAGTCGCCCTCGTCCGGCTAATAATATCTCACTTTGTTTGAGTACAACGCACCTTTGCACATGCGGCCGGGCTTCTCGTGCCACATCTACCGGGAGGCCCACCTCCGCAAGGTTTAAGTTGCGTCTTAGCGCCGCTTGGATCATGGCCAAACTCAAGTCGGACGCGCTTCATTTTTTTTCTCGGTTGCATCTCACCAATCATAATTTTATGTTTAATTTTGTGCACCAGCACCTTGACTGTGATACTGTGCAATTGTAATGTTAGAGGTCCAACCGTTGGTGTGATGCGGGCTTAATTGCAAGTAACACGAGCCAGGAATGCCGGTAACCAGAAACCAAACACAAGGCGGTTATTTCGGTAGCCAACGAGTTTCGAGTGTCTATTGTCGACACGTTAAACGAGATCCACGCCAAAGCTTGACGCTTGATGTTTCTTTAATTTCTGAACCTGTTATTGTATTAATGAAAACAAAAAAGGTGACAAAGGGACCACAGCTGAAAATAAAGCTGAAGAAAAGTGTAAAAACGAAAATAGATCATCTATTTTCGGTCCAGTTATTTTTTTCTGTAGGAAATAGACGAGGAAATGGAAAACTTATAAAACCAAGGGTTGCGAACAACGGAAGAATCAAAAAATAACAATGAAAGGAATTTGAAAGAATAGTTGATACGCGTCCAGACAATGCGTGTATCGATTCATCTCGCGACGGTCATTCAAGACTTATAAAACATTCTGGTCGACCTGCTTTCACGGTGTCCCTTCCCGCCACGATACTCCCCTCATCGGTTCTTTTCAAAAATCCTGCGTCTGACCCACTACCCTCGTGACTCTCTTCCCTCTGCCTCTCCACGTGTCGCACTATATCAGCCGGCTCTATGCCGAAGCGACGATGAATGTGGGGGGAAAAAGAGTCGAGAGACGACAGAGATGGATATAACCAAAGGCGAGAGAAACGAAGTTGGGCGATGCACGTAAAAGGAGTCAGGGTTTATTTGCGTGCTTTTACAGGGGATGCCACGTTTCTCGTTATTAAAGTTGAGAAACAAACATGTTACATCACATTTTAAGATTCCAAACAACTGCTCTGTTTAAAATTTTTAATGTTGTTTTACAAACTATCTGAATAATGAAAAATTGATTACAATGAAATTACAATACCATTATATTCAGTGTTATAATATTCTATAATTGTTATTCCACAAAATGATTTGCAACATTTGAATTAGAACATTGAATATTGGTTCTTTGATATTAACATCAATTTCGTACAAATTTAATCATTGATGTTTATTTATATCCAATTAACCTGCTTGCATCCTTTATACAAAATTTATACAATATATAATGTGTGTTAAAAATATTTACACTTCATTGATCCAGTTAAAATTAAAATTATAATTAAAATTAAAGTTATAAATATATATAAGCATTAAGTTATAAACATAGAATATAAAATAAGGTACATGATAAATGAGATTATTAAAATAAACAAAGCAGAAAATATAGAATTTAAAATCAACAATTAGAGATTGACATGCAAGCACTTTATAAGAAGTTGATATCACAGACCTGGCTGGGTTTTCTAAACTGAAAAACAGGAAAGAGATAATACCTCTCCCGGTTCCAGCAAGTCGTTTGCTAGTCTTGTAATACGAGGGCTGGTACTGTTGAAAGCAAAGTCAGTTCCGGAGAAGGAGGCATTAAAAATCATAGGACGTCTACCGGATCTTGCTGGATTTTCAAATGGGAAAAGATATAGTAAAGGTCTAAACATAGCGTTTATGACTATTGACGATGCTATTCTAAAATTTGAAAATCAAAGCAAAGCTTTGGCCGTTATACATTGGCCTCGCTAATTCCTTGTTACAAATTGATCACACCAAATGTGTGTATACTCGCACGGCGCCGCATCCCTTGTCATTTTTATTGTTGCCACTTTTTTTGTCCTCCGTTCTCCCACACCTCCAGCGGGTCGCGACAGCCAAGTCATCGTCGTGGTGGGAGAGTGCGGATCACGTGGGTTATCTTCGCATTTCACGGTGATATGCGCATCTTAACGTGCGCGTCAGTCTTTCCACGGCTGCGTTAAGCGGCGTTTAAATATATCACTAGATAGTCAATGCGCCGAATGACCTGTTACAATTCAAACCACCCGCAGGTACATTTTTCAAGCGCTCTCGCACACATGCCTGCGAACAAAGAAGATATATTTGGAACACGCGCTTGACTCGTAAAAGGGAAGAACGAAATGCGAGAGAACGAAACGCATTTTCGCTCTTGGTCGATCAGAGAAGACAAATGTTCCGCTGGCTCATAGAGATTAGAGAGACCGTTTCTAGTTTTGCGCGCGAAAAGATCCTTGACCTATTTCGTGATTCATGATTAAACGCAATCCGATAACATGCATCGGAAAAAAATAGTAAGGAGCTGATCTCGGTTGAGCAAACGCGCGATTGAAAAATTGCGTCACCTTGGGCTTCTGCTATTTTATTTTTTCGTCCAACTGATGGGCCAGCTATCGATAAGACGTATTGCTATTTTGTCGCGAGATGACATCGGGAGTCTTTTTCATGTCTGTCTGTTGTGCCCGTCGTCGCTCGAATCGGCACGTAACTTTGTCTTTGAGAATGCAGTCCGTGCAAGGTTGCCTTGCGCGTTGGGTACAGCCGACGGGTACGTCGCGTGTGTGGGATGATACACGGGGCGGAGGCAGAGAGTGTTTTGTTAATGCCTGGCACGCAAATAGTCCGCCAGACCCGTCGGTGGGCAGACGAGCTGCGGGAGATTTGGCTTCTCGGATTTATTTATGCTCCTTTTTTGCCCAGCCTTGATCAGTCCTTCGACTCTCGAGAGCGCCAACTGAATTCTCACTTTGTCCAACAACTGTGCGGCTTTTCTCTTTTCTTAGATTCCTCTTTGTTGTTCCACGAACCTTCGTGGCGTATCGACACACAAATTTTCCCCTCGGTTGGTTCACACTCGCTCGGTTCGTGGGGCCAATGGGGAAAAAGCGATATCAAAAATCTATCCGCGATGAAGTATCCGGAACTGTTTCGAGAGATAAGTTATAATGTCGTACGATAATCTTTTGACTACTATCGTCTAATGTTTATCATTTTTTTCACGGAAATATTATCTCCTACATAAATCTCTCGAACAGGAATTTTTTGCCAGCCCTTTTGAGTTAGGGGACTCCACTCGCGGCATCTAAACTTCTCGTCTGTAATTATTCATCTGAGGACATTATTACAAGTACCATCTCGGGTCGATTGCATCGTAATTGGAAGAACTGGAGCGGGCATCGCGACGCAAGGAGCTTATAAGGAATATGAATACATGGTACGGTGCATCCTAGTTGGTTTGCGTTTGCATAAGTAAAAATGGGAATGAAGTGAATTAGCCAGGAACGGGAGGAAGTGAGTCTCGGCAATGATTTCACAAGAACTGTAACCATTGGTTCTTCGTGCTCGACAAACCAGCAGTCTCCATTCCTCTTCCGTCCTATTCCAAGCCATCCAGCATCCTCATCGTTGAAAGATAAACTCCTATAAAATTCCGCTGCCGGTTTAAAATCTCCCAGCGTCCTCGTCTACGAGGTAATACCGCTTTCCTCGAACTAACTCAGCACATATAACCCCCGAGCGGGTGAACGAGCACGAAGGCGGAGCGAAGAGATTGGGAGGTGAGGGTAGATAGTCTAGCCATCTTCTGAAACTCTTCGCAGTATCGTGTATTCCGTAGAGATTGCAGCAACGAAAAAGGGAAGGAGGGAATATGCGGGAGCAACATGGCCGTGACAGAAGTGTACGCTGAAGGCTTCGCAAAAACATCCTCTCTGACAAACTGATGTTTTCAAAGTGGTAAAAGCTTGCCACCCACCCAGCACAACCTGTCGACCCCTTTTGCCAGCTTGATCATCCACCGCCGAACAGCCGAAAGGTGTTTTAGTTTTATGCTCAAGATAAGAACGCGCACCCGGGCAAAACTTTTTTCTTCAATCTCCACTGTGTTTCAGAAGTTAAACTTTTTTGACTTCTTTTATTCTTTTATTTTTAACCTCTTGCCATTTAACTGTTTTCGTTTTTCACTTTTGTTTAATGAAAATATAAGAATTCAATTGAAAATATTTTTAGAATTCAACCGGGTGGAACAAGATTAGCAATTGAAAAGATTTCCTGATAATTGTGGAACAGATGAAATCATCAGACCAACTTGCTCATGAAACGCTCGAATTATTGAAACTAAATCCCGACTATATACTAATTGGCAAGCTTCAAATACTGACTTCGTATTGGCTAATAGAAATCAATGTGCAGAACATATTTTTGTGTTGTAAAATATATTACATAGTACAAAAGATAATGCAAAGAATGTGGAACAGCTTGCTTAAGTAGCACACATGATTTTTCCTCCTGTTTCGTGAAATTCATCATAACGAATAAAAAAAAGTTTGGCACTCAAGTTGTTGGGGGAGTTTGAAAAATCGTCGTCGGACGTGAAGCGCTGGCTCGAAATCGCCGCACCAACATTATTGTTGGAGGCAATTTGGCGCCCGCATGAGCAAACGTATTAGCTGCTTGATTGGTATTCCAAAGATCCCTGACCGAGTGCTTTTCTCTCTCGGTCTGGCGCGCCCATTCGCCGCGGCAAATTCTCTCTCATTTTTACTGGCTCTCTTTTATATGATCTTCATTACAGTGACTGTTACGAATAAGCTCTTAATTCCTTGTAGGGTTCTTAACGTCTCACTTCTTTTGCTCAGTTGCTTCTTCTGCACTACCCTCAATCACCCTCCGCAAACTGTGTAACTTTATTACAACGTTTCCCACTTTCTTGTACCTTTTCTTTTTTCTCGGTCCCTGAGATTGAACCCTCCGCCCAGCACGTAGAACGACTGCCTGGTTTTTGTTTTTCATCCGTGCCCCTTACCGCTTAATGAATTCGCCTTTTTCCGAATTAGATCACCTCTTTACCGAACAATTAATTACGCGCACCTTCGCATTCCTGCTTCGGTCTTGCCTTTATGTTTTCTAACAGTCTGTTGTCTTTTTGTCTGAAGGGCTCTTACGCGCCTTCGGTGAAACTATCTCGTCGCAGGTAACGCAGATGTCTACCCACTGACAGTTTCCAAGTACTTTGAACTTGGTGCGGCTTCTGCTCTTTGCGGCGCGTCGTAGCCATGGCAACAATTAAGGAAACGTCGTTTTCTTCTATTCTCTTATACGCCTGGTGAACGGCCATGTGCCAGACGATAAGTAATTGCAAACTTGACGTAACGATGGTATCAAAGCGAACTCCTCGGACTTCTCGGTCGAGAATCAAAGTTCACACTCCTTCTGGTGTATTGATTAAATCTGCCCACCCATGAAGCTCCCCGGCCCCAAAACGTAATTCACTTCAACGTCATCAGAGACGCGAGACGGATGTTTTTTCGTCTGCGGGGGAACGAGTTGGCCGGACGTCGTTGTGCGGTAGCCGGCTGGTTTGTGTCCTCTGCAGCTATAGTAACGCCAAGAGAGCCGACAGTGTATCGACCCCGGTCCGTAGGTGTGGATCGTAGAGGAGTCTAGCAAGGGGGCCTCTCTCCGGAGCTTGTGTGGTTTGACTCCTCCAAGTAAAAAGTTCTCTCTCGCCAAGAGAAATGGGTGCATGAAAGGAAGTAGTCGGCAACGAGAAAGAGAAAGAGAGAGACAGAGAAAGAGAACAGGACGGAGCAGAAAAAGATACGACGAGAGAGAAAAGACGAGCCCGAGCACTCTCCGGCGTTCCTCCACCCCTCCCACGCCACGTATCTTTTGCCAGCCTGCGGCATCCGTGTATTCCAGTTAGCAGGGGCGCCGTCGAAACCGGCGAACCGTCATAGAATACCTTACCGGAGCCAGCGTCTGGCGTTTCCACGAGGGTACTACACGACGAAATAAAAAGGGAATCCTCTCTCTCTCCCAACATGCCAAAATAAAACGTCCTTTGAGCGTTTTTGCCTTTCGCTGGCGCGGCACAGAAAAAGGCACAAATATATATCGGCTAAAGAGACGCAGATAAAAATAACCAGCCGGGTGCGGTTTTTGCGGGATATAGTATCATGAAAAATAAGGTATCGATTTATTTGAGCGATAATTTTCCGGGCTAAAGTAATGCAGTTGTTTGAAAGCCAACTCGCCGTGGAGTCCGAGCGCTACGCGAACAGAAGTATCAGCGAGAGGAAAAATGAGCTACCGAGGGAGATCTTTATTGGGCACCATCGACTCGCCCGGTTCTTTGCCCTTTCCTTCAAAGCAATTAGAAGTCAGAGGTAATAGAAACTGCCGGGGTAGCAGTTCTCTTTGTCTCGCACACGCCGTTCGGAAAAGTTTTGCTAAAGAAGATAATGCGTCTGCATATTAAGGAGCTTTGTGTACACGCTGAGCACACACTTAGACACTTCCGCCACTTCCGACGAGTCCTTTCACGTTTCTCAGTCGGAACGTGTGTGAGTTCAACTTTAACACTCAATTATTATTCTCCTTCCCTCTTTTTCTGATAATTTATAAATTTTCTCTCAGCCCTTGATATCAATTTCAAATGACTCTCGCACTTTTGACTTCCCGCTTATTTTTTCAACTACTCTGAACTTTTGTTTAAAACAACAGTTAGCAGCGCAGGCTATCGTGGCTTTGCATCTATTTGTGAATCGACACTCTTTTTTCTTGCAGAGCTTCTTTGTCGGTCAGGCCGTGGATGTTATCACCGGCCATTTTTCGAGTCTCGCTTGAGAGCACGTTGGACCATTCAAGGCTGATCGTTTTCGCAGGAATGGCATCTGGTTATCATATTCTGCACAAGATATGCATCTTCAGGAGCTCACCGAGAGCGTTTTGTGCCGCGTCAACGTCACAAAGAACCCAGTGGTCACAGTCCCCTCCGATGCTGCCCGATAATCCCAACGCCGCGCCCCATTTTCACTCCCGTTTCTTGACTCTAAACCTTCTCCGAGTCGAGAATCAGCCGGGCCCATCAGCTCGAATCGTCGCTTCGACGTGCGTTCCTCCGCCAATTCCAGTCTCAAGAGACTCTAAGAGTCGCTCTTTATCAGATTGCTGTTGCGTCATTAAGCTTATAACTTGGTGCATTATGAAAAAAGTGACAGTAAGGTATGTGCAATACTTGTCTCAAAGCCTGAGTCTCGTTTTTTCGCGCGTCCCTCTCAACGGGTACTTCTCATCGCTGCTCGTACGCGTCATCGCCAAGTATAACATATCTAGAGCTTGAATGTTGAGCAAGACGAAGAAACTTCGCTGGACGTATGCACAGAGCCGGGCTTTATTATCGAGGTGATCTGCCGAGACTTTGAACCAATGACCGTTCTTCCCCACCCTCCTCTTGCAAAGGCTTAATCCTGAAATCTAATATCTTATGATGTACGTAATGCGCTTATCATGCTAAAAGAGTTTTTTTTCATTACAACAAAGAAAAACATTCGTAAAGAAACAAAAATCTCAATTTTTTGCTCGTAATAATTTTGAATGTTGTATTTGAAATTTTTTTAAATGTGTTGCATATCTTTAGAGACTTTATTTTTTATTTTTTATGATTATTGTCGGCGTTCAGTCTTTCTAGATGATTCAGAATTGTAGGTTTGATAGAACGATAGCGATCATTGATAAGCTGGAAAATTTATTGGCTTTGTTGATCAAAGACGCCTCATTTTTCCGTCCCTGTCCCTCTTGGTATGACTGTCGTTTGGTTTTGTGCACGTGTTTGTTGGTGTGAGTTCCAGTGTCGAGGAGGATTCAGAGAAACGCGACGTGTGGATGGACAGACGAATGGGAGACTGTTACTCTCAATTGTCCCTCATTGCGTTGGGGTCAAATAAGGTAGCTACGGCAGACACCGTCGTTGGAGCACACCATTGGTTAAGTGCGGCATCCTCCAAGAGCGTCTGTGGGAAACAACGTGAGAAATTCGTCGTTGCGTCATCGCAGCCTCCATCCAATTATGTGACTTTAATTTTCTCCCCCCCCCCTGCCAACCTCCTGTCGCCGTCTTGTAACATTGACTTTTTCCCTTAAATCACTACCTTGCCTGGGAATAAAATCTGTGATTAAAATTGATACCAATTGTGAGTTACAAAAGTTGTAATACTATGACACAAGTTAACTGATGTAAAAAAATACTTAACTTAGCTCTGTGATATCGAGGTGGAAGTTTCGTTTGCATTTATGGAGGATATAACTTTGAGGCACGTCAAATGGAAGAATTGAAGAGTGTCGGTGTATTGCTAGCGTGTTTTTCATATGTCGTCATTGTCGTGTTACAAAAACAGTTTCGACACACGCGGAGCACGAAACTTGTGGCCAATCAACAGTTTTCCTTCATCGTCAATTACGAAACGTGCCACGATAACGCGCTCGCGCTGATAACACTGGAGCGGCGTGATGTTTACTAATTCTCAATCCCAAAGCCAGGAGTGAGATTCCAAAACTTAACTCCCGATTATTTTTGCTAATCTTTATCGTTGTACTTAATTTGAACTTCATTCAATCAGGAATTATGTCGCGGTGAAAATTTTATTTGTGTTTGTTTGATGTCCGCATCAGATATAATCAATCTAAATACCCAATTTTAGAGTGTCGATTCTGATTATTATTTATTAAAAAAAAAAAAAAAAATGAAGGTTGCGGATGCAAAAACCATCTCATATTTTTAGATTTGTATTTTTGAAAAAAATAAACGGAAACATGAAATATTAAATTTTTATGCGAGTATAACTGTCCTTTAATTACGATACTATTTAAAATTTACAAGTGGCATAGAAGATTTGCAACTGAAATTCGAAGATGATTAATGACAGGTGTTGAGGATATCCTTCAATAAGTGAAGGTAATTATTTGTTTAAAGTTTTCTTTTTCTAACGGTTTACGAAAAATGTCAACCGAGTTTTCTAATTTTATCAAACGTAATATTCTCAGCGCGCGTGATTGTTTCAAGATTGATTGCGGCGATGTCGCACTGATCGCAGGAAAAAAATAACAACCGAAACGCTTGAAAATTCCTTGGGCTTGCGAGACCGCTAATTGCGCGAGTCAATCTAGCACGCCAATTAATACTATTTTTTGCCTTAATCGTTGATCTCCAAGCTCAGCCGCTTCTCTGTCTCTTATTTAGCTTTATCTGCGCCGGTTCGTATCTCTCGGCGGACCTTTTGGCCGCGTGCGCGGCATCTTACGTTCTCATTTCGCGTCTTCCTCGTCTTTATTTTTCTCATCTCTGGCCTCCTCTTGTTTATCTCGTCTATTTCTATGTCGGGCGAAGGGTCACGTGCGATTCACACATCGCGACGTGGGAAACTGCTCTCGGACTCGAAAATGATAATGATAATAACTATTCCGTCATAAATTTTCATTCAGACACCGTTTTGAGAAACCAAGTCGGGACGCTGAAAATTTTCCGAAACAAAATATCATCAAGTCGCCGCGGGAAAATTAAATGCAGAGTGAACTAGTTTTACGAACAAGCCAATATAAACACATAGTCATAGTTAGTTTTATCTCGTTATTTGCGACTGAAAGTAGCCAATACATTTACGTGAGACGAAAACAAACGAACTCTTGTCTCTCGGTGTGACATCAAGGTTCTTGTGAAATTTCATTTCTCTTAAATTCAAAAAAATTGTTTTCGAACATTTTTCCCCCCTCACTTTTATTGCACGGTTCGTAAGCCACGTATGATTACTCGCCGACCTCGTCTTATAATTTCTATCATTCATTGATACACGTTATTAAAAATAATACGAACTTTGCTCAACGTATAGAATCTCATTTATAAATCATGTTAATGATTCGCAATTAAACAATAACGGTGACAATGTCTAAGGCGCAGTATCGAAATCTCAACGCCTAGTAAACTTTTTGTATATTTATTATTTACGTAATACTAATTTTGTGTACGGTTTTGATCTATTTTATGTAAAAATACATATGCGTCATATATATGTGACATTTATGTATTTTTTTACATGGATGAAATTAGTTTTTAAAACCCTACAAGGATATGAATAAATTTGCCAGTTTTGATAATAAAATTTGAATGGGTAATTCACGCAACGGGAGTTGCGGATAACTCAAAAGCGACATTCAGCGAGAGATCTCTCCTCGGATCACGTATGGCATTATATTTCTGCACAACTATTAAGGACGTAATTTATGACGAGGGCAGAATGAAAGACGATTTTTGACGATGGTATCTCTCGACGACCGGTGTCTCCTACACTTACATGGGGAGCAACGGCGCGGCGGGTGAAACGTATAACGTTTGTTTAGTTGGCTGCAATTAAGCCACTTGGTGGCAATTGTTTGTCGCTCCGCAGAGAATTCCGCTCCCACCGCGACGCGGAGACCAACACACTGTGACCAAGGCGATAAAAGCGAACGAGTTGTCAGGGTCGGGGGTCAAGCAGGTCCAGTAGCCGGTGTCCGCCAATCAGCGACAACGAGCGAGATCAGCGAGACGATTGTCTTTTGTTTTTTCAGCGGGAGACAAAAAGTCGACTCACTTGCCACGACCAAGCATTACGTCAAAGCCTCTCGGAAAGGGTCACGAGCCAAATGTTGGGAACGCCAACAGGACTACTAGTTGTGCAGCAGATTTAACCTTGCAACTGATTGACGACGATCATGGACAAATTATTGACAACTGCTGATCAAATGACGACGTTCGCTCGCCTCGCACCTGATACGTCAAGGAGAAAGATTGATCTCGTTGTTCAGATTTGATCGGTTCTAATTAGCTGGATCGGCTTTGATGGTTAGATCAATTTCTTTTATCCTCAACTGCGAACATTAAACAGAGACACCATTTTTAGCCGAATTCATTGGGATGAATCAGCATAATAGTAATAATTAATTTGTTAACAATTTTATTACACCATAAATTGTGAGATATAAAATCTAAAATGTATTTATCTGTATTTTTTTGTTCATACAAAATTAATTGATTTGCTAACATTTACTCCGAGTATTTCCACAAGTACGTGATAATGTGTGCATAATTATCTAAGTTCTCTAAAGCCAGAGTTTATTCACTACTGAGAGGAAATATTTACCCGATAACTACAATAAGAATTTTATGAAAAGACATCGTGCCATCCAAAGAAGGTTACTAACCGTTTATTTTGATGTAGAAAATTTACATCTGTGCATACAAAAAATGTAACAAAAATGTAAAGTGTGTAACGACAAGTTGGACAAATAAGAATGTAATTGTCTGGTTTTAAAAGCAACCCTTCACTATTTCGTTTAGTCAGTTGGATGAGTCTGGTATACGACTGACACAAAAAAATGAGTTCCGGTAAAGTCCGAGGGTCCAGTTTGACCAGTTTTTCTTGTCTCTGTTATTATGTTCAAAGGGCCAAACGGGGCCAATATCGTTTCGAACGTTGACTGATTTGAAATCGTCAACCGGAGTCGACTGTCGTAGGTGTGTCACTCGTGGCGAAAGAACCGAGCGAGATTCTCATTTATCAGAATGCATCCGCAGGAAGTGGGGCGGTCCGTGCGTAGGTAAGATACAGAGACCGCGGGAGAAGAGGAAAAGGAAACGAAGTCGACGCTTAAAAACAAAGTTGTAAAAAATGGTTTCTCATGGTCGGCGTCATTGGGACTATCAGATAAAGCCAGCCGTTTTCGTGCCACTGTATTAATTTGATTTGGAAGATTAGAGCTGCCGAAAAATTTACAACCAGACGCTAAACGCGATGGCTTGATTAATTCTCCTGATGGATACGATTTGTTCGCTGGCTCTGATACAATTTGTCAACAGGAAAAAAAAATGTGTCGCTGATAAATTTTTTCCACTTTTTCATTAAATCAGTTGAAATGTTATTTCGTTAAGTTGACCAGATAATTATGTTGCTTCTTTTTTGTAATATTCATTGTTATTCGAAATAAATATTAGTTGGAATGGCTAATAATATAATATGTAGCATATAATCAATAATGCTCGACTAAATGCAAAATTGATCATCAAACCACGATGGTTGGGCAGTGTCGCTAAATCGAGTCAAATTGCGAAGTGTGATTAATTCAAAATTAACCTCCACTGTGTAATAAATTATTATCATGAATAAAGATCAATTTGTCAAACAGAGCACAGCACTTTGCAGTATCCAAAACACTGGACAATTCTTATTCCGCGCAACAATGAAGGAAGCCCGCCAGTAGCTCAATAAGTTACCGAGGTAGAAAACGGCGAGATCAAAATCTGCTTAATAACCGGCGGAATTTATTGGCTGAGTTCCCTCCGGCTTGCTAACCGTTTACCATCGCATTTACTCTGTTTTTAGTCCCATGCAACGTTATTTTAAGAATCTTTCATTATGAAATTTAATATGTTGCGATTTCGCGATCGATGCTCAAATTTGCGAAACCACATTTTTACAATTTTCAGCATCTTCAAACGAAAATGTATACTGCCATGAATTTTGAATGCAGCACAAGAGTCTTGGGACTTCATTTTTTAAAATGAAATTGTTAAGAGATAGAAAATAACCGTGCCAAGAGACTTGGTAAAATGTATTCGATTTAACGGCGTCTACATGCGTCGACTGGTGGCCTTGACAGAAAAACAGTCGGGCCTGAAAAAGAGGTGTCAATGTCGAAAAAGTGACCTGCGCGATTAGCATAATAGTCGTTCGGTGTGTGCTGTCAGCGCAAAAAGTCTTGGCCGAAGTTAAAAGCGGCTTTTCGAGCCTCACCCGGTTGCGCAACTGAGCCTCTCACTCTTTTTGCGCATCCTACCTACTTTGCCACAATTCACAACGTCGTGGTATCAATCGGCAGCTATTTGCCGCATGCATTGGCGGATACCGGTCGACCTTCTGATGTTGCAATGTGAGACCTGACATAGATAGCGACTGCGCCCATACACCGAACGGGCCCGCATCTTGCGAAAGAAACTTCCACTTGTTTTCATGAAAATCCCGTTAATTTTCGAGCTCGAAAATCTATCATTTAAATTTCAATTTCCGGGTTCGACAAACTAGCCGACTGGAATACTTTCGAGAAGGTTTCTAAATTGGTTGCGGTTTTTAGTTGCGCGCAAAAATTCGCACTTCTTGTTCGATAAACATGATATTGAATTGGAAATTTTAAACAACATTTTGATCGATTATTTTTTTTTTGTTTCAGGAAAATATTGCAGCTGAACCAAATGATGTATCGGAAGATGACCACTATTCGAGTAAGAAACTTTTTTTACACACCTCAAATTCATCCTTATCGATTTTATTATACTTTAGGGTATATCAATAGTAATTGCAATACATTCAGTCCCAAATTTACCTTGGAATACTTTTTTCATATCTGGCGATACAAGTATAAAAAAAGTTTAACATGTATTTGGATTCACAATTATTATCATTTTGTGCTTGCAAAAATATGCTTAACATTTTTATTTTCATTTTTGAATAGCAGAATAAAAATGTTCAACTTATCATTGGAAATCAAAAGTCGTTCCAGTTTCTTTCTATAGTCGCACTTTTAAACGCTGCAATATCGATTCGTGTAAACGGATCACACAAGATAATCTTATTCCACTCAATTTGGACTGACGATCTAAGGCACCTGGCGATTAAAATACGTGCAAACAAGCGATACTAATTTGCTCGTTTGACAAGATAACACTTATACATCGTTAACAATGACACATACACGAATCAAGCACCAAATAATCTGACTGAAATTCATCTGTTAACAAAGAATTACAAACTTTTTCGTCCACATTTTTTTCTGTTATTTTTTTGTTGAAAAGTGTTATATTAAATAAAGCCCTAGTTTTATTGACTAAGAAACTTGCCAACAAAATGAGAGATAAATTTCAACATTCCAAGATGAAATTGACTAAAAATTTTCCAAAAATAATGAAAGATAAATTTTAAGATTCCGAAAACGGAACAAAATTGGCAGAGTTTCAAATTTGACAAGTATTTCGTTTGTTTGTTTTTTTCTTTGGTTTTTTGTTTGTTTATGAACATGTGAACGTTGAAATAAAATGAACTTGATTTAAACTCACTTGCTCAGGTTTATAAAACATAACAATTAGATATATCCATTGAATAGGCTTGTAATTATATCTAACGATCATTCAGAGTAGAGATGATTGGCATGAAAGACCCTTATAACTGTGTATCATATATGATTATAATTTCGGTTGGCTTTACAGACGCAACTTTACAGTTTATCCTATATAATATCGTTTTTAGTTCCGGAGTGATACATGCACAACCCATAATTAATCAATCATAATTTTGGCTCGTGGATATTATGTAACACGTGAGGACCTCTGTGCGTGACTCGTATCGGCGCATTCGCAACAGCGACGGCCCACTAATTTCACTAATTTGGTTTTGGTCCATTAGTATTTATGATCACCGAGCAGCCGTCGTAACGTTGTTATGAATCGAATTAATTGAGAAGTTTGACTGATTTTCGTATCCCTGATGACAGAAAAATACATCGTATCACACAGTTTTGCACTAACAAATTGTACAGAAAACTGATATTTTACCGTCAAAATAAAAACAATAAGTGATGTGCATTTTCATATCGATATATTGATCCAAAATTATTTCAACTGACATGTCGCATTATTGTGTTTGGATACAAATAAGCATCTTTCATAACTCATATATTTACTACAATTTCATATATGTAAGACACTGAAAAAATTAGTACTGGGCAATTATGTGTTTCGAATTTTTTATACAAAAATGTAAAAAAACAAGAATAAATCAAGATGATTGAATGAAAAATTGAGATATCGCCAAGTTATTTATTATAAAAAGAAGAATAATAAAAAAAATAAACGATTAAAATCATCAATTTTATTTAGAAAAACGAATGTTCTTGAACTCTGCGCTTTTAGTTTGGACTTTTCGTTTCTGTTTTATTGACACATCATTAGTAACGTCACGATCAGAAAAAGAAAAAAAGTTAAATTAAATGCAAGTCTTTATTAGCTTTACTTTTTTTGTGAGCGACACTTAACATGTGCCTATGTTGCCTGTACTATTTTTTCCAGTGACGAGCGAAACCCGTGTCTCGAGATATTCTCAATGAGCAAGCCTGCCTCAAAATTTCTTTTCTCCGAACGCTAAACTCGGCTGTCTTATAGTATGCAAGGTAAGAAACGAGCGTGACTATACCTTTGTTACAAAATTATAAGCACACCCAGATAATAGTCATAAAACCGATCAATCAATATCTTCTTGCCATTTTGAATAATTTTGTGAACGAAAGAGAAAAAAAAACAAATTTTTTTTAGCGTGATGAATTGAGTTATGTAACGCTAGACTGATCGTTATGTATCTTGCTCATTAAAATCCAATTGGCATTTTTCATTTCGTCAGGCGCGCTCATGAAAGACGAGGATAAGCTGAAGCTGATGCTGCTTGCTTGGAATTATAATCTTCAGCAGCAGGCACAGGCACAGGCGCAGGCTGCGAGCGCGGCTCTCTCGCCCAATAACTCCTCGAAAACCGCAGCTACCACAGCTGGTACACCTGTCACCAGCCAATCGGCCATTTCTACGGCAAACAACACCATTAACAACTCCACACTCACAGGTAACATCCCCTTTTTCGCATTACCCTTTGAATTATTGATATTCCAATACGACTCGACTGATTCCACTCAGGGTGATTTATAATGCATAAACACATCGGCGAAATTTTAAAATTAACTCGGCGTGTCAGACATCCATGCACGGCTCGCGTACAAACTTTACCAGCATTAATAATTTGCACGACGAACTTTTTTTGCCGTTTAATTAAATCCAGTTTTGCATATAATAATCAGTCATTTTTTGATGATATGTATAAATGGCGACCTGGGGCGACGTTTTGTCCTGTCCCACACAACAATTGTGCTACGTACATTCAATACAAAATGGTATTTTGCTTCGGGTGTGAATTTTTGTAATAAATTTTCAACTGGCAACAGTCATTTGACACACTTCATTTCGCTGATGAGCACTAGTGTCTTCCTAGTTGCATCTTGCGCGCTCCACGTCTCTCATTAAGTTGCATACTTTGTGGTTAATCAGCTAGCATCTAAGCATGATCAGTATCGCAGCATGACATCGCTCTCTTGCAGTTCTATACATTTTTTCAAAAATCTATCGAGTCCCGCAGCGAAGGGAACGAGTTTTGCTCGGCGAACTGGTTCAGTTGGTCCAACAAATTTTCTACCCACTCTCTGGGTTCAAGATCCAAGGTCCGTTCTGAAATGTAAATTCTTCGGCTCATTTGTGCAAATGCTAACGTTGCAAGTAAACTTCAACTTTGTCCGTTTTTCTTACAGCTGACAAGCGGATTTTCAGCGACACATAAATCATCTCTCGCGGTGCGTCGCAGGCCGTGCATTACACGTTGCAAGGATACGTGAAAACCGTGCCATCATTGCGAGCCCGCAGAGTTCGAGTATCGGTGTTTATTTCAGAAATTTAATATCGTAAGCTTGTAAGGTCAAGCCGCGGCCACATTGTACCCAACTTTGCGGCGACGTTCGCCGTTCCGTTAGGGGCACTGACCACAAAAATTGTCATTTTTACCCTCGACAAATTGAGTCCGTTACAAACATCATTGACTTACAGTGAAACCAAAAACACTCTAACAACCTCTGAATCTATCGATAATCTCACACCGAGGGAAAAAAATGGAAAGACAATTTTGTTTATATTATTATAGATTTTTCTTACCGTAATTTATATAAAAACTCATAATTCACAATATTGAGGAAATTGTGGTGGCATTTTTAAGAAACAGAGAGTGTTGCACCTATACCATAATTAATAGAAAGAATGTCTGTCGGTTACACTTTTTGAAGCGTAACTTGTACATTTACAGTTAACAGTTCAATTATTTACGGCGGGTTCGAGAATTTGACCGAGCGAAGTGGGATTTTATCGCAAAGTAGATCCGTGTCGAACGCTAACGCGAAAAGGCTACTGTAAGATATAATCCGATGGGACGGACAGGGTAGGGGACCGGGCACCATGGCTAGTTAGTTACGCAATGTTCAAGTCCACGATAGAGGTCCGCGAAACCAGTTTGAGAATCAGGCTAGGTGAGAGGGAGCCGCGCGGTAGGAGGGGGGGAGCGCGAATTATCCTTCCGTAACCTCGCCTATAACCGAACGACTGTGCAGACGCGCGGGTATTATTAGACCTGCATGAGCGGCAAATCCGATTTGCCCGAGAAACCTTCCGGGATCGTGGATTGAATTTGAGACAGCCGGTTAGTGCAAAAATACTGCGCGACAATAATTAGGAATAAAGTGGACAGGGAAAAGAAAACTGCGACGTCGCGGGAATTCGGGCATTCAATATTTAAGCTCGCAAACGAGCCAGCCAAGCGGTTTGATTTTGCGCGGCCCTTTATATCCCGTTCATAATTCAGGGATCCTCGGAGACGGTGCAGTTTGCACATTAAAAAGTCAACGTCGTTAATCGCGATGCACATTTTATTTTCAATGACCCGACTTATATACGGAGACAGACGCAGGTATATAAACTCGGCGCCATAAACTAATTAGCCAATCGATTAGCCGATCAGCAAATGAACTCTACGTTTCGGGAATGATGCGGCTTGCAATTAACCGACACGTAATCCCGTTTTCGATGCTTCATTGTACGGCTAAATATTTAATTCACTTTATCGCGATTTTCCATCGCGCATTCTTCCCTGAGAAAATCCAATATGAAATTAAACTCTTAATCAGACGTCCGCGGGAAAATAGACCATAACGAAAAAAATGTGCACATTTTTCAATATATACGCATTGTTGCGTGTTTTTAATTACGCTTTCGTCCCGCTCTCGGTTTCGTTTCCCATTTTTCTTCGACATTCGTAAGAGTCGCTGTCGAAGAGATGTAATTGATCTTAACGACGGACGAATTTTTCGAGAGCATCAAAGCGTTTTCGAGCTCGCCGCGCAAATTCAGCGAGTTTTCCCTTTAATTTTGCCGGGAACTGCGAGGTGGATGCACTCTTGGGTGGGGCAGTCGATGTCAGGTCCAGCGGTTTGCGGGACCGGCCACGGCAAACGAGCGGCGAGATTGGAATTGGTAACAGGCACGGCAGAGCTGGGTTGTATATATTCTCCGCTGCTTTGCTTCTTTAACGATACTGACGTATGCTCGCCGGAGGCGAGGCACCTCGGCTGAACACGTACTCGAATCCTAGAGGTGCACCAACTTTCAGTGCCGCCGTTCCACCTCTGCTACTTTGCTTCAGCGATAAAACGGAGCCTCTTCCGTTTACTGCACCTCCTTTCGGTGCGTTTCGTTAGCATACATTTGCGAGCGTGCTTCTCTATATAGTACCCCCCCCCCCAATCTTTCCCCGATATACCGTGTGCGAAGGCGTATCTCTCGGCCTTGCCATGAAAATTTGCCCCGTCTCACGTGCATAAACGCCTCGTGTGCATTTTTTTCGATGCTCAAAAAACTGCACCGACGGTTTTTGCAGAAAATAAAAAAAGAAAACAAATTCACCCGTCGTAAACAAAAACTTTTTCATGCAAATTTTTACCTCCGGTACTTCTCATTTGATCCTGAATTATTCGTGACTTTGAATGAAGACCGACGGGGGAAAAATTTAGCAGCCCAGGTTCATCTTGTAATCATTTTTATAGCCTCGCATTTTTAACAATTTACAGTTTTATCGCACCGAGCATAGACATAGGTAGACACTTGGCTTGAAATTTTTATAACAAAAAAACATTTTCAATCGTCTACCTGTTTTCAACTTGCTTTTACGGGCAACGTATAAGAGTGAAAACGTTTGTTCTTAATTTTCCATTGAACTAGAATTCTAAGGCCATATCCTTTCGTGGCACAAAGGCTCATCTTTTAAGAGACGGAATTGATAAGAGGCGGCCTTTTCTGCGAACTTTCTGATGTACGTTCATGGTCCGCACGTGGGTATATGTTGGTGTGTGAATTACGACAGTGTCCGGTATTGGCGATGGATACCCCACAAGAGAAAGAGAGAGAGAGAACGGGGCTTCGAGGCATTTCCCCACGCCGTGGCCCTGCAGCGTTCCCTCTATACCTGGGCAAGGAGCGGCACGCACTTCTGAGTCGTCACAAGTACCGACCGAACCCGTCCTAGACCTAGGCGATCTATACTTACGACTCCGTTTCCTAGCAATCGAGAAGAAGGATCGGCCCGCGCTCTGATTACAGGTTTGTGAAACCGGTAATCCCCCGAAATCAACGGGATACGCGTCCCTGTGCGGAGTCCATTGTCCCAGACCGCTTCCCCGTGGAACACGTGTCGAGAACAGTTGCCTTCCGCTGCGCTCCTTGTCGACATCCAGGTCACATCTGGAGGTGGCACGGTCATCTGTGGATTTCGGAAAACATGGACCGCAGAGTTAATGGCAGATGTTCCACAAATACGCTCATCGTCTCGTGTGAAAATAACTTACCCGCATGTGCTTTGTGGGGTACACTCGGACGGTTTAAATTCTGAGTTTCCCGCCAGTGTTGTGTCTTGGCTGAGTTTTTAGTGCTCTCTGTTGAACACTGCCATAAATGACGTACAAAATATTTCAACCGTTGAAATTGGTCATATAAATTTTTAGAAACTTTCTGAAACTGTTTGAAAATGATTCCATAAAAATACAGTAAAATGATAAAATTGAATGAATCATACTTTTCTTCTAGATCGTTTTAATTTCCTCCTTTACTTTCATCTTCAGTTAAATTGAATGGGTTGCGCGAATTAAAAAAATCCCAAAAAAAACAAAAGCTATTTCCTCGCGGAAAAAGTTGGTGAAAAATGGCGTGTTGTAAACAAAGTGAAATTTATCAAGGATGATAAATCGATTTTGATTACGATCGTTAGTGTGAAATGTCTCTATTTTGCTGACTAACAGATAAACTAAAAAAAAAGGTATACGAGATCCGTGATGCAGCCCCTGTGAGCGTAAAGTGGCTGTAATTGAAAACGCGTAATTCCCCTGCCGGTCCAGGAGTCACGCATGGACCCGTCGCCGGCTGATCGAGATTGCAAAATAATACCCTCGCCTCATCCTCGGATATCCTTTAATCAGTCGCGTCACGCGAACCAAGCGTGTACAGTGTTTACCATTATTATTCATAATGCGGTACCACCCACGTGTCCCTCTTGGATTGAACGTGGTCCAACCGTGGGAAATCACTTCACCTCGTTACTACAATTATTTTTTCACTTTTTCACACTTTTTTTTGATACACATAAAACTTAATTACAAAAATTTTATCCAACTTTTTCCGTTCAATCCACCTTCACGATCTTGTTCAATCAATTGGAAATGTATTCTTTTTTATATTTTCTGAATTAACACTAGATCAACTAGAAACAGTGATTTTCTCTGCCTTATTTATTTATATTAATACATAATTAAGTTCAAATATTATTTTCAAACTTAAAATTTTAAAAATGAAATCACGGTTGAATAATTATCGGTTAAATACAATTTTTTTTTAATATTTAACAATGTGTTACTTTTTTAATTGAAGCAGTCAAACATGTTAAAAGAAATAGGTGAAGAATTGAAGAACTGAATTAATTAGTATGATTTAATTATATGATCTAATTTTATGATTCAATTATGATAAGACTTAACATACAAATTTGTTGTTTCAGATTCGCGCAATGGCACGTCTGAGATACTGCCAAACGATCTCTCGACAGGCACGGTGCCGAATTTGAGTGCAGTAGCGGGGGTCGGCAGCGAGGATATGGCTTCCCTGTGGGCATCGTATGCGATGGGATTAAAGAAAACGCCACCACCCGCCTCAGCGAGCACTCCATCGCGATCAGATCGCGACAGGGAATCCAGCCCGACGGGTGGCGAGGGCACTGGCAGCGCGCACGATGAGACTAGTAGCAGCGGCAACAAAGAGGACGAGGACGACGATGACGAGGATGCGGACGAGAGACTGGATCCCCGACATCACGATCCTGAACGCCTCAAAGCATTTAATGTAAGCCTACGAATCTCATCTGAACACTCAATTTCGCATGCATAATGCCAGCAGCGGTTAAAGATAAATCGCAACGTTTTTTTTTGTAGTCGTCGACATTTTTATGATTAGTTGTTTGTTGGTAAAGATCACTTCCAGTCGCGGAGATAATGTCATTTGATTCTAAAATTATTCACTAATCTAGAAAATTGTTACTCTTTAAAAAATAATAAGAAGATATTTTATTATATAATAATAATGATACAATATACTGATTCATTTCATTGAGAACTGTAAAATTGGTTCTGCAACTTATACGATTATCGATATTGAAATTCGCACGTCGCTGAAATATTTAAATTATTATAAAACGTTATTAACATATTAAGGATAATATCGAATATCGAAATTTTCAATGAATCAATCAAGTTGCGCCTCAAATATACCACAATTTTTTCAGTCATTTTTTTTCAAGATTATAAAAAATGTAATATAAATGCTCCACTCGATGAAGTGTGTTAATTAAAAAAAATGAGATCACACGATAAAAAGCGCGCAGTTTATTTTGGATTTGTCTTTTTTTCACGTTTTTTTTTTTTCTATGCCGAGTTCAAACGTTGAATCAATATAGACGAGTTTTAATAATTTATTCAAAAATAAAACGTTGACGAAAACTCAATGGTTTGCGGCTCAGTTCGAAAAACAATAAAATAATTCACCGCAGAAAGGCTCATCAATAATACTCACCACGGCACTCCATCAATCTGCTGTATATTACAATTCAAAAATATGACCCGCAACAACATTTTTTTTTTAAGCCCATAACGCTCGACCTTGAGTTGCAACGAACGGTTTAATTAATTACAATGAGTTGAATGGGGGACAGCCTCTCTCAGCGGCTGAATTCTTAATTCGTCAAGAGGCGCGCCGCGGCGGCACACAAGGCCCGTTTATCATGCATTCACATTGGTGGTTGTTGCTCGTGGCAGATGTTCGTGCGGCTCTTCGTGGACGAGAATTTGGACCGCATCGTGCCGATCTCAAAGCAGCCGAAGGAAAAGATTCAGGCGATCATCGACAGCTGCACTCGACAATTTCCCGAGTTCGCTGAGCGCGCCAGGAAGAGGATCAGGACGTACCTGAAGAGCTGCAGGAGGAACAAGCGCGGCAGGGAAGGTGCACCCTGGGACGCCGTGAGTACTTTCTTTTTATCTTATTTTTCATCTTATCTTTGTTTTTTTCTTGTTTCTTCTTTCTTGAAGCGACATTCCTCGTTGAATTTTTCTCGTGGCGTAATTGAGAGGAGCCGGTTGGTAGTAGTTGGTCGATTAATCAATAGGCGAATGAGATGTGGAGAGGAGGATGGTATTAAAAAAGAAGTCAAATGTTAGGTTGGATAATTTATGCGACTGCTCGTTTCAGGCACGACCGACCCCGGCCCATTTGACATCCGTGCAAGCCGAGCAAATTTTGGCAACGGCCTGCGACAATGAGGGCGAGAACGCGAAACGCATGAGGCTCGGCATGGATCCAGTGTCCCAGCCAATGCCAACGCTTCCGGCAGCGACGGTAAGCGACAAACGATTTCACATATCTTCACACGAATTCTGAAAATAAACAAAAAAAAACGAAAAAAAGAAATAAAAAGAACAACAAAAAATTACAGTTATCGGCGCAGCGACTGAGTCAGTTCAGTTTTATCGGTATCTTATCACAAACTCGCCCTTCGAACGAGCCTTGCTGAAAAAAATTTTTTTGTCATGAAATTCGAGTCACCGTCTTATCGGGCTGTAGCTGCCTCGTCATTTCGTTGAAAATCCACATCGAACGACAAGCTGCGCAACGTTTGCAAGTGAAACGTGCGTGAATCAAGCTCCAGTAGGTACAGAGAGGCCGACGATAACCCTCGGGGTCAGACTCCCACTATCGTCTCATGAAACAAGGCAAAGAAGCTCTCAATCTACAGCCGTTAAAGTTTTCTTCGGAGAAATTTGTTCTGCAGCAAAAAAAAACGACGATACGCTCTTTTTCTCATGACTTATTTATAGCCTAGGTAATGAAGCGATTTTACGGCCTGGTCTTCGCCCCATCGCGCAATTAAGATAACCCGAAATTGTTCATTACGATCGGTTATTATTGTCGCCCTCGATTAGTCCTTTTTCTAGGCGCTATCGGTTTTAAAATCCCTCCGAGCTGATAACCCCGGGTCGACCCGAGACTACCCACCCTATTAAGAAGACCTCCGTCTATCTGCCGTGGCACCTATATAATTGACGTCAAAGCACACTGCTTGGCTTTCATAAAAACACCTCCCTACATCCGTTCCAAGATCCCGCCGTGTCCCCCGCATGCTCTCTATCTTGCTTCCCGTGGCGCCCCCTCTCTGCCCCGGTCACCTCCTGCCTAAAGAAGGCCGCTCTTTTCTGAATTCTCCATAGGCTTACTCACGCGTTGACTCCAAACGCTCGCACATCTGGTCCACCGTGGCTTCTTTTCTTTCGTTTTTTCCCATTTCTCGGTACTCGTCCAGGTTTGTACGCTATCTATTTTCGGGATTGGTTCGGTTTCTCTCCGTCGGTCTCTTCCTTCGATATACCTTTTGCCTGGTTCAGTTTTAATCAGCTGACACTCGGGTCGCTGTCCACAAGTGGGGAAGATTGCATTGTTCTGCACTGATGACACTGATGGAACAGCCGCGATGCCAGCCGATCCCTCAATGATCGGTACTATACAGACTGACTGGTGACCATGCGGAAGAAGAATCATAAAGTTCTTCATAATCAGTCGCGGAATCAACAGGTATACTCGTATATCTCGCGAAATTCCTTGGAAAATTCTCCGAAGGTCACCACTTTTTGTCCTTATCTTCTTCGTCACAGATTTTTTTTATTTGCTTTTATTGCATTTTTGTTTTAAGAATAAGAAAATCAATTGCCGGTATGTAAAAACGTGTTTGTTTCTGCCTGTCCACAGCAAACTGACGTCCGAGCGAGTCTGGAACATTTCTCGAGCACGCCAGTCAAGTTGCTGCCCATCAAAAGGGAGGACACACCGCCGACACCATTGACACCATTGACACTGGCACCATTAACCAGCTTGGCCAACTTGCCGAGCAATAACCTCTCGTCCACGCCGCTATCATTAGCACCCGTTTCCAAGTTACTTACGCCTACTGATAACAAGAGTCTCATGAGGTTTGTTGAATTTGTACATCCCGTTTTTGTTAATTGGAATTCAGTGACACGTGCAGATTCTGTATTGAAAATTGGAATTGAATTTAATGATCCACAAAAACACGTTACATTTCGTTGAAGAGTAGAAGCATTTTTGTGATGATATATATAAGAAGGTGTAAGAATGGTTTGTCTGCTGGTGAATTGCGATTCTAAAAATAACATAAACTCTTGGAGTGTAACGTGATCATCAGATCTGTCTGGCACGTTTTTGAGTCCCATCAGATGGCTTCTTTTGAACATTTTAACGGGGCCCCGTTCCTTTACTCTTTTTCATATACTTTCTTGTAACAGCCAGTTATAAAGTGGTCAAAAGATTTGACACGAGATACGTCACTCGCTGACTTCTTGGAAACCATGATCACTAAAAACCACCTTCGCCTTTCAGCCAAGCGACGATAGTGAGCTCATCAGCCGTCAACGGAGTCGGCAGTGGAGTAGCGCCGACTGCAATGTACAGACCGAATTTCAGTCAAGCCTTCCAGCGAGCTGGCCCGACGACAGTCCCGCCGACTTTGTCTGCTGGCCTTTACCCCACACAGAGCTTCACGTCTGGACTCCTCAGCAACGGTACACAAAGTAATATTGACTCTATTGGTGTTTATTTTTTTCTTTCATAGCTCCTTGTACTTTGTTGAAACAATTTTGTACAACAAAATTTTAAGTGAAAAAAATGACGATAATAAAAAATGCAACATTTCTTTAGTTATCAATTTAAATGGTTTAAATTAATGAAGAAAAATATTTCGTTTGAATTGGATATTAATATTTTAGTATATGAGTACAGATTTTATGTATTTTGTAATTATTTTTAACAAAGAAAATTAATGAATTACTATTTTACAGGACCAACTGACTTGAGCATGAAAAATACAAAACCGCTGCTGAGTCACAAACTTAACGCAACGGAAATGACGGCAGTGAAGCAGCTGATAACCGGATATCGAGAGTCCGCGGCGTTTTTGTTGAGATCCGCCGACGAGCTTGAGCAACTGTTGCTTCAGCAACCATAGGAATTCGCATTCGTTGCATCCGTTTAGAGCGCGATAAAGATTGTCAGTAAAACTATAAATCATGGAAAATAAAATATATATATTAGCTATTCAACAATTTGCAAATTGTTTAACGAGACGTAAAAATAAATAAATAAAAAAAATGTGAACCGCAATTATTTGCGAACTATTGTTGACGCACGAATTTACGCCGATGTTTAAAAGCATAAGCGTGACGCCGGAAACGAATGATACTAATTTGTAACAATGTTCAAACTGTTGTTTTTTTTCCTATCCAACGAGTGTCATATTTTTTTCAGCGTTTCAAGTGGTAGGACGGTATCGATTGCCTGGGATTAAGTGTTAAATAAAATCTATGAGTCGTCGACTACTTTTTTCATGTATATAGTTTCAGCATTGATGTTGTGTCTCAAATCTGTAGAGTGTGAACGTTAACATTTTCTCGACAATTTTTGTTTACAGTCAAACATATGTACGCTAAAAAAAGGATTGTAAATTACCAGCGACTTTGAAACATTTTTCTAGTGAAAAAGTAATTGTTTATTAATGAATATCTATGATATTTCGTTACAGTAAAAACACCGTCACATAAAAAGTATATAAAAACGATTGAAATACTATAGTCCATCAAGGGTTAAAAAATTAATGAAAACAACAGGGTGTATATATATATAGAAAATGACAAATTACATACGAATATTTACTTAATTACTGTTAAGTAATAAACGTGAGAGGGTGCGTGTGATCGTTTATGCGTACGTTTTGGCTGTACTAATGTAAGGAAGGCCACTTAGCATGTACTTCAAGTATGTGAAGCATACTTCTTAAACTGAAACTCTGATTCCCATCGCCTGTAGTGTAAAAAGTTATCTTAAAACTATGAAAATTATAAATATTTTATAACTCTACCATTGTCTTATTCAATGAAAACTTGTTCATCATTTTGTCCATATTTCCTCAAATCAGTCTGTTTGAATTAGACCATCAAAATATTTAAATTTTAATCTTCCTATGAAGTAAATGTGTTTGAAAACATTTTGTAATTTCCATGCAGTAAAAAAAACACATAATTTTGTAATTTTATGTGTAAAATCATATTTTTTATTACTAACTCATCGAATGATTCGAAAAGCGGCCTTCTTGCACGCTGTACGCATTACCGTGTTACCAAAGAACACAAATAAACTATAAGTTAAGTGTGTAACTTACAAATTTAATGTTTAATTTTTACATTTTTTATTTTTTTTCAACAATCCGAAGAAGACACTTCGACGAATCACTTACGTATATGAAAAACTAATATATTCATTTGAAGTTCCTTCTTCGGTTGTAAATTTCCGTTGAAAGTTGATAAAATAATAGCAATAGGTTTCCATAATGGCACGATCGACAAAAATAAATTGAAGTCAGTCGCATCATTCTACATTGAAATTTCGTTTACGTATACATTGTTTATATATTTCATAAGAGAGATCGACAGATTTTTATTATAAAGAAACCTTTTTTTGGTAATTATTTTATGATATATGATGTATAGTATTAAGATTATTGAGTTGAAACACGAAAAGAGGATATATAATGTATATGTATAGTATAAATGTACAATAATTATGAATGATGAATGTGATGCTCTGGTTTGGACTAACGTGAATCTAGCTCTCGGTCATAGATTCAATTAAACGCGAAAGGAAAAGTTTTTATAATTTAAAAATTATATGTGAATGGTGTTTGTAATTTCTCTCACTTTGAAAAACAAATGTGTATTGCAAATAAAAATTGAGATGTTTGACTAATTGTTTTTTATGATTTCTCACATTTTAAATTTAGTTGTACAATATATCCAAATGCTTTCAACAAATATTTTTCATAAAATTAATTATTGCTTGATACGTTCATGTAAAACATTAACAATTTTGTGGATAGCATATTATTAACATTGGTCTATATTTTGTTTTTTTTATAGAAATATTGAAATTATTACAAAATTATATTATTCTTTTATTTCTATAATTTTAGAGGTCCATGATTGAATACTGACATTTTTTACATAATTTTTTTTACATTTTTTATACTTTTCGTATGTGTTCACTCAAAAAGCATCTAATTCGAATCTTTTGAATAAGAAAAATGTATGCCTTTTATACAAGTAAATTATAGCTGTGAGATAAAAAATATACTTTAATAATGTACATACACTCAAAGAAAGAATAAAAAATGTACATAAAATTTTGATTCGTGAATAATTTCCTGAATTCAAGAGAGGCCAACTAATCGAGAACAATGTTTTTTTGTATAGGAAAAATAAAATTCTGATAAAAAGATTGTTCGTTATTGTTGCAAAACTCTGATTATTATTATTAAAAATTATTTTTTCCTTTCCATACAGATTATTTATTATACTAATAATTTACTTGACATACCAAACAAACAAATACAATTTTTCAATTAATTATTTGAATCATTTTCACAAAAATAAACATTTATTATAGATCTCGACTGGTTTCAGGAAACACAGAAAGCTCAAAATTTGTCCTACGAATTTCGAACAAGCTATGTGATTTTATGCTCTGCAACAAATCAATTTTAAGATGCCATTTCATCGAGTGTATATGTAATACAACCAAGAAAATTTTTGCATGATAAATTTTGTTGAAACTAAAAAGGAAACCATACAAAAACCGCATTATTTAATTAAATTATGCACGACATTATGAAATACCAGTCGTATACCATGATTTGATGTATTGTATATTAAAGAAGAGGAGAAAAACAGTGTATTTGTTCCTGAAAAATATAGTAATATTCATATTAATGATAAGCGCATAAAACGACATAATTATTAATTAAATGATGAAGAGTGATTTGATGATACATACTTTTCGTGTAAGTGACATACTATGAACGAAAAAAAATATACAGTGCTATCATTATTACCAATATTATGTATACATAGAAAAGATATTCGACTGTTTGAGTGCGAGAAAAAATAATGGGAAGTAAGTTGGTACGATCTTTTTGACATGCCTTGCCTATAAATGTAATACACCAACACAACATACACGTTGAATTAACAAAAATCTTACTATCTTGTAAATGTTTTACCAAATATAATCGATTATTAAACTCCATAATGATAATCTACATTTTTTACATCCTAAAATTTCAATAAATTGATTTTTTGTTTTTCATTTTTGTTTGAATGAATCATTTATGTGCAAACAAAACTGTACAAAACTTGTTCTATGATTTTATTAACAGAACAATATTTTAGTTGTAGCATCATCTCCCTGACCATAGGCATCCATTTTTACATGTCAATTGAAAGGGACGTTTATGTTCCAGGCGTTCTATATTCTTCACTTTTTAAAATGTGAAATTAATTAAAAATACATTGTTTTATACGTAAATAAAAAAGGGAATGTTATTATAAAAAAGAGTTAATTAGATCATTAAGAGTTAATAGAAAGAATCATAACAGTCTTTGAACTTGTACAATAATTAATTTTTTTGGTACTTGGTAATTATTGAAATGTTATTAATGATAAAAATTATTATCATTCTTTTTTGTTTCGGAACTTGGAATAAAACTAGTTCAACGTGTTACATTTGTTGTGTCTTTCATTGTCTTGATCATGTGTCTTGAATATCTAGTGTGTCCGTTTTGATAACCAACTAAACTGTTATAACACAATCAATCAAGTCAAATAGATAAAAATAATAAATTCAATAATTGAATAAAGACAACAGTCAATTGCAAAATACATTTATAATATGATAATATATATAATATAGACAAAGTCCATTTGAAATTTGATAATTAGATAAATATTTTTTGGTATCTAATTAGTTTGCAGATATTTAAGGAAAAAAGTACTAATGTTGAATTTTTTTATTATGATAATTTTGTAATAATTCAGATATAAAATAGACCACCTGTAGCGTAGTTTCATCAGTTATACAGCAGTCGTAAATACTACAAAGAATAAAATGAAGTTCATTCTAAGTCTCCTTTTTGTAGCAGCAATTGCATTCGTAAGTTCGTTATTCTATCTTTAATTTAAAAACTACATTTACCGTGAATAATAATGAAACTTAACTTTTAAGAATTGTCAGGCTGAGAATACACTCGATGAAGTGGATCGTAAGCACTATGAAGTTGAAGAAATTATCGAAACTGTCAACTCTAAATTGAAGAATACTGATCCTCATAAGATTCTTTCCAAAGTAAACACCCACTCCGCTTTCCGTTTATCTGAGCACTTGAAAAAGACTTTTGAAAGCATTAGAACGAACGTAAGATACAAATAATAAATTACTAATCGATCTATTTCATTTGTATTTTATTATACAATGATCAAGTTCGTAATGTTAATTTTAGACTTTGAAACAACAATGTGCCTTGAACAAATGTAAAGGTTCGGAATCTTATCAACATGGAGTCATGTACGCCTGTTTGCGTTCTCATCCATTCGTGTCGAAGCAAGTTGAGCGATTTGAACAATTTGTTACCTGTAACGATAATCTGCTGAAAAATATAGTGGCCACCGCCGAGATTATTATAACAAATGAGGAACGTATTAAGTCGATGAAGGAAAACTTGGACAATGAATACAAAGATGATAAGAATCGCGACGAGTTGTTAGATGTAAGTATAAGTGAACTAAATAGTATAAGTATAAGTAAAAATTAAGTTTTTGAGCTTCAATTATTAACATTTTTCTGAAATTTTCAGGTTTACGATTATTATTTAACGCTTATACAGGACTCAAGAGATATCATCGATGAGAACATTGGTGAGCTTGAAAACCTTGTCAAAAACGAGGGCATGCAAGTTTGCTTGAAAAACAAACGTCCTGAAATTAGTAAGGCGATGTATGATTATACTGAAGTTAAAGGTTGCATCAAGGAATTGCTAACCAAGGAGAAAGAGCTATCGTAAAAAATGTACCTTAAAAAACATCAAAAAGTGTCCTAAATTAATAAGTGTCAACATTCCAGATATTTAGCATTTAATATTAACACTTTAGTTCTAGAAGCTTCCGCTTCTTCTTCAACATGGCTGCCTTTTTATAAAGACAGAAATAGAAATAAAAGAGACAGCACTATGAAAAGAACGAATGTATACACATGGAATTGTCACATGATCCACCATACATTCACAGATTGTTCGTTCCAGTGATCTGATTGGTTGAGCTCACACCCATGCTGATTCGTGCTGCTCCAGAATTAAAGTGTTAAGATACCGGTATCTTAATATTAAAAGTGTCTTAATTAAAAATACTTGAATTTACAGTTAACGTTTTATGATGATTGTACAACAATGTCGACTAAGATGGATTAAGATGTAAAATGTACACTTTAAGTTGAGCAATAAAAATGTGTTGCATAAAATTAAACAAAAAATGTAGACCTCTGTATTCTTTTATTTATTAGTTTCTAATGAAAAATCAAGTTCAGATATACAAATAGTTGATTTATTAATCACATAATTGGTAGACTAAATTTTTATGAAATAGTAATCATCCGATGGCTGCACGGTCAGTATTTTGAAATATTTTGTAGAGTTATACAAGATAAAACATATTCCACATTATAACGATGTATCTTTTTAGTCTTCTGAATAGTCGTCTTGAGAAGAATCAGCTGCATTTGAAATTTCTTCTGTGGGATGTTGATTTTCCTGTGATTCTTCTTTTGATGATTCATTGCTCACTTTATGTGGTTCCTCAGGTGGATCATCGCGTTCAGGTTCACTGGACAGAAAATCGCGCATGCATTGTTGGACACTCGCGTAGCTATACAATTTCTTGTTTATCTTAGGATAACCAGCTTGACTGCATGATTTCATAGAACTTTCCACATCCGCATAAAGATTTTTAAGACTTTCAATGCTGCTTAATACAGCTTTACCTTCTTTACGTATAATTTGCTCGTGATAGTCAAGCACCTAGAAAACGTTGATTAATGAGTTTAGATTTCGATAAAGTTTTAATAAATTCTAAAACTTGCTAAGTAAAACGTTAAATAAACATATATATATATACCATATCCAATTCATGTCTGTTTTTGACGTCATTGTACTCATTTATAAGTTTCATTTTGCTGTATCTAAGTTCTTCCATTTTGTCATTTGTACTTTCACTTTTGTTGATGTGGTCGCTTAAAAAGCTCTCACTGCATTTTATTAAATTCTCGTACAGCTCAACTTGATGCGATACATAGTCGTCAGTATGTAGGCAAACTTTGATCACCCCTTTTCGGTATGCTTGTGAGCCGTAACATTTTGATTCGCCACCGCACATTTCCTCGAGGACCTTTAAATTGTTTAGATTGGCCATTTGTAAATGTACCGCTCATTGTCACATTGAAATAATGATTTAGAAAAAAAATCGTTTACCTGTTCTCTTATTTCTTCAAAATTACGTTTTAAATGGTATGATAATCGAATGATGGTAGATGAATTCATATAATGCCTCCGCGGATCGGGTAGACTGTTGTACAAATCTTCAATGAACTCTACAGTTTGGATTAACTCATTGTATCTACTATCGACATCTTCTACAGGTAAAGCCTATGACAAAAAACAAAGAAAAATTGAACATAGTTCGTTATTGTTCATGAAAAATTAAAATATTATATAACTTGATTTGATGTTGAAACCTTTTAAATTAAATAAGAAATTCATTTCTGAATAAATGTTTTTTTACCCATCATGATTTTTTGTGGTACTTACTAGTGCAATTGCTGAAATGAAGAGCCCACTAAGAATTAGTTTCATCTTGATGTTTGTTTATCACTAAGGTGGTTCAAAAATTGTTTTGACAATGTTATTCGATTTCTCCATTTTATAGTGTAGTTTCAGCATAATGCACGCCAAATTAATTATCACTGTTTTTATGGTCGTTTAAATGACATCAATTTTCCATAAATCGAAATCACTCCTCTATTTATCCTCTAACAGAATAACAGTTCATTTAGCAGGTTTAGAAAGTATAAAAAAATTTGCGTGTTTCACAAAAGAACTAGGCAGACAATGGATGTATGATTATCTTTATCACAATATTTGCTTTTTGATTGATTTCATTTAATGATGCGTAATTGCATCATTGTACTGAAGAGACTTTCTACACCTAAGCTCACACTACATTCGTGAAGGGGTGTACAAAGTGTTGCCTACAGTAAAGTTTCGTTTGATTAAGAAATATTTTATAAAATTATATGAACACTACAAATAATTAAAATATTGTAATCAGCCACACTGATTTTGAATTAATTAATTGTTGTATTTACGATTAAAAAATTATAATAAATAAAAACATACATTTTAAAATTAGAGTCTAATATAATAATATATTTTAGTACATAATAAAATTGTGTAAAACAAAAAAAATCTATCATAATTGTAAGTATTAAAAACAATAATTCATATGTTTTTAGTGCATCAACTGCATTTCCTGAAATTAAATGCAGCTCCTGAAAGGTAGCAGTTCTTTTCGAGCGGGAAGTGTTACGTGAATGCGCGAAGGAGTGGGCGCACAGATCCTTGACAAATGCAACTCTACCAGCTCCAAATACGGATCTGTCGGGTGTCGCCCTTACAATTAAACTTCGGCTATAAAGACTCCCGGCAAATAGCTTTCTGCAAGCACTGCTCAGCGGAATGTGAAAGTCCATTTTGTTCCACTATTATCACACACAATAAAACATTCTGTAAAGCGTACCGCATTTACATGTGTTAAAGTTCAAAATAATGAAAAGAAGCACGGTGTTTCGGGGTGCATTCAAGTTTTTAATTAGTAAAAATTTATATATATAATAAATTTCAAAATCAGTCATGGGTAGCTGTGACCAATCATTCTTCTTCAACATGTTTATCATTTCATTTATTATTTATCTTGAGTGTTGCGTTCCATTTGTGTAAGCATCATGCGCGTAACTATTGTTCACCAACGATTAAAATGCTATTTCATCTAGAAAATCTTAATTAACCCTAATACAATTTGTCGTGGAAGATAAATCATCTTTGCCAACTATATTATAAGTGTTGTCTATAATGATTGTGAGAAGTTCATCATATCCACCGTGAGACAATTATGGACAAGGCAGAAGGCAATGATTCCCGATGTCTATCGGCATGTTTGACTTTGTAATAACTCTTCACGCAGGACCTCGGGTTAATCGAGCGCGATACTTAACCGACTGGTAAATTATTCATTGCTCGGCAGATATAGCAAGTCAAATGATCTTCGATACAGATCTAATCTAAAAACACCTAGTTATGCAAAGGTCGAAGTTTTTGTATTCAAATAAAGAATGCGACCTCAGGACCTCTTTCACTTTGAATAAACCGATGCAGAATTAATACAAATCATCTTATTTATTTTTTGTCTTTTCTTACTCATCAAACAAACATCAACAATTGCGCAGGTAATTTAAAAGAACTGAAGTGTTTCATAATTAATAACGAATTAACGTTTAATAATCTTTATGATCAAGTTCAGCGTTTTCTTAATATAATTTTAATGCGAAACATCTGTAATAATCATGGAGAAATCGCAATACTTTGTAGTGAGCGGTGGTCAGACAACAAACATATCTTACTGTCGGCATATCATACGGGAAATGTGAAACATTTATTCCATCTACGAAGACAAAGCACTTATTCCGGGTAACGACCGCTCAGTCTTCAAACAGTGAGCGTGATTATCAACCGCTAACTGTCACGTATCTAACATCGACTGTACGAAACTCACGGTGTGCTCTATTTATAAACGGGATGTCCTATCCCAGTACACGATGTTTTGACTTATCATCTAGGTTGGATCGTGAAAAAATACGATTCACGCTAGAGCTGAAATAATGACAGGAAAATGTAGTTTTATGATTGTGACATTTTGATTAGATGCTTTTGAAAACGGTGCAAATTTGAAATTAATTGTATTTATAAGCAAATTTGTGGCATTTTAATCGATTTTTGTATTATTTTCATTGTTGATCAGAGAAAAAAAGACGGCACTCGTGTGATACACTGCTAATTCATTTCAACCCACGCATATACGTTTAATAAATGACAGCAAAATCAGCGGCAACAATAGATGTTATTTTAATGCGTTTCAAAAGAGACGCGGACTAGAACCAGTAAAACAAGAACTTGATTGTTACCCGCGTTTGTCAAAGACCTTTCGTCTGTGGCAAGGAAAAGCACTTACACACGACCGTGTTTAATAATGTATGATGTACAGATTTTATCGGTTTCGATTTCATATGACGACAAAACTTATCACTTTCATCTTGGGTTAGGTTTTCGGTCGTGCGATTTTGACCTGACTTTTGCACAAATTGGAATGTTTTTACATAAAATAATGGTGTGATTTAGAAACTAAAATAAAATGACTCGTAACATCAGTTTAAGCTCTCCATTTTCGGAGAATTCATCTTTGAACTTATATCGCAGGTATCAAATCAGTGACACTGCACGACACACTCGTTTCTTCTAACTGACGTTTCCATCTTTGCTGAAGCAAAGTTTTTACACTTTTTTGCTTGCAAAACAAGTGGTCTAGCAAGGAGAGCAAATTGCCTGCACTCGTTTCTACGTTCAAAGTATCAGGACATCTCTATCTGGTATACCTTCAACAATCTCTTGACCATTGAAATAAACTAACGAAACTCTACTATACTGGGAGATTTAGCTCTTTATTATTTCAAACAACTAGGGTGTACGTGAGTATAATAATAATGACGAATTGAAAACATTTATTTTTTTTAGAAAACATAGATAATAACAATATACCTTTAGTTAATTATACGTTAATTTTCTGAATCACACTAATTCTTGAGAAAAAAAACTGTAATTCAAAGTCCAACGATTACGAAATGCTGAGATAATAGTGACATAATTTATTGTCGTTACATGCAGTGCAAGTTGGCAAGACCGTGTAACGTAACAAAGACTATATTTTTCCGCGTGTACGAGCGTATGCTTCTCAATTACAAAATTCGTTAATCAAGCTGAATTTTATGACTTTCCTGCATCGTAAATGCGAGCTCGTCTTCCTCATAGCGGCGCACAGAAAATTGCACTCTAAAAAAGTAGCAGAACGATTGAGATTGAAAGAGGCGCTGATCGCGCCGACTCGTCGAAATTTTCCCAAGCGCTCTTCTTTTCGCGAATTCTCACCCAACAGCGGCCGCTAAGTGCGCGATTGATTACTAACAGAACACACCGGCAAAAATTTTTTTCGCTCTTTCACAAATAATAGGCAGGACCGCATTCTCATGATTCCGAAACGTTTCCTGGTTTACGCACGCTTAATGTTCCATGTGGTACTACAAGATCAACTGTTATGAAGTCTTGTGTTGATGAATGCACTATTTCACAGATAATTGCTGTTATAAATACAATCGCGAACAATGTGAAGCATTTTAACGAATACCTTCGAATTAACCGTCTTGATTCTAGTGACACAATCCGATAAATATTGGAATAACCAGCAAAAATAATTGCAAAATTAAACAAACTTACCAAGTGAAGTTCAATTTTAATTATGTTCGATGTCTCGTTGTGCACAGGCACGACTAATATGTAATCCATCCGGACCAGGCATATTGGACACAATTTGTATTTCAAATTGTAAAACCAAAATTTTTTTATTTAACCAAAAATTTTAAGTGTTTATTTTTAATATTTTAATGTAACCGCGCGAACGATGACATTATTTTATTTAAAACATATTACGATCGTTGATCTTTATTTGAATAAGCATTGCAAGAGATTATTTTGTACAGTTTTCTGGTGTCATTGTGCCTCGCCCAGAGAAAAATGTCGCGCTACGCACCAAACAAACCGGTCCTTGCTTTTAACTTCCTGAAGTCAACGACCGACCAGCTGGCGAATAATGTTGTGACCAAGGATGTTCACAAACTCAGAGGTTCTCGAATACTTTCCGTTGCCGCTCGACCTACTGAGACCTCGCGGACACTACGGTTCAATGAGTATTCAAATTGGACTCATAAATCTTGTGTCACACCTAGTGTTGAAACTCGCAGATTATTGATGAATCGGTTGCCAACTCTTACTTTTTATTGCTGTGAAGAAAGAATAATTACTTATTATTCCTGGGCAAACGACTGAACCTAATTATACAAACGGCATAATGAAAATTTCATAATCCAAAATTTTTATCACGATATTGTAATAACCAAGACAATAATAGCATCTTGCAAAGGAAATTGAACATTTTACCATCTCGCAAACGAACTGAAAGTACGTAGACGTGTATATAGTTTTTCGAACTGGACACATGTTCCGGTGTCGTATTGTAAGATACTGCGCGCAACCCTATTGTGAGAAAATGACCGCAAAGTCACGGTAAAGAAAAACCGATGCACTTCAATTGAAAAACGAAGGCAAAAAACGGACATCCCAGCGCCAGCGATTGAATAGGACAATTTTTCCCAGAGTCGTTTTCTCTGATATATGTGTTCGACTCTGTACGTCTCATTACTGTCCAATTTTCAATCACGGTTTACGTTCGATAAGTTATCTCTGTCAAAGGATGTATCACCCTAATGCGTGTGGCCGCGTAGTCGAAGTGGTCTTGAATAAGGAAGAAGATGTGGAACAGAGGGTAATTGGCACGTAACCGGCTGCCTGGTGTGTGTTTCGTGGACTTGTCGTAGAACGGGACATGGGCGTCACGGATGGGTATATATAACAGCGTCTGAGAATGTCGCAATACATTTTCCGTGACGATTCGCAGCGCACTCTCGTCTTGCGTGATACATGGCACGCGGAATTTCAAATCAATCAGGATGCATAGTAGCGCAGGGATATCGGCGCTGTCTCGTTTGCGACACGAGATAAATCATGATGCGCGAGCTATTAATGATGCGTCATAGATACCGCGCGCACTTGATGTTGCGATGTTATATTAACCACGATTTAACGTACGGGAGCAATTTTTATGTCAGCCAAACTTGACAAACATTTTTGTTGATAGTGAATAATTACGTGCTTGGCTACTCGACCGTGATCCGTCCCGTAATGCTTCAACTAATGATTGAACCATTTTGATAAAATAGTCGCCATAAAATTAAAAACAAAGTAATGAAAAAAACAAAAACGTTTGAATTTTAAATGAAACTTTCGCTAAATAATTTGTAGCTTCATCATTTGTATGTTTATTGTACTCCAATCATATAGTGCAATGTTCCGTTAAAACAAACTTTTTTTAAGGTTCGTTTTTATATACGTTACGATCTATTGATGAAGATCTTTTGAATCGTTATATATATTATATATATTTTGCAATTTAAGAAGACATGATCTAAAAGCTCCTTGTGATCTGCACAGTAATTTAGTGGTACGTGCAAATTGTCATACAAATGATCACGTAACGCGTACGAACAATTTTCACTATGACGATGCGTGACTGACAAAAAGTGTCTAAGAAAGGTAACCGTTAATCAGACACACTGAATTACGTTAAAAATAAAAAAATAACGTTAAAGAAAAAAAAAAAAAATAAAAAGGAATGAAAAAAAAAAAAAAAAAAAAAAAAAAAAAAAAAAAAAAAAAAAAAAAAAAAAAAAAAAAAAAAAAAAAAACAAATAATCGCTGCAAATCAAACTACAATTTTAACACTATAACAGCTCGCATTATAGTGTAAGCAATCAATTTTTACTTTCACTATTACGATTCTAAACAACTAATTTTCTCAATAATGAATTTATTGTACTCTTTCCTCGGTCAATTAACCACTATAATTTTACTACTAAAACAACTTTGATCTTATAGACACAGGATATATAACGCAACACATGTTACTTTCTATACCTGCGTCCAATTTTCTTACTTCCTCAAACTATAAATCCGAATCGTACACATCATAATGCTTTTCATGTTCGTTTCACTTTGTTCTATCCTGAATCGTTATGTAGTCATAAAAACGTTTGATTATTTTTTTGACTGCAAATGAGGTTGCTAAGATACTAATTTCATGAAATATGTAATAACTTAATCAAACGCTTCGGGGACCTAATAGCTGTATATTTGTATGGTCCATTACACAAAACGCCATCGGGTATAGACGTCAGAGAATTAGTGTATACGCGAAGCATTATTTTAGAATGAAGAATATAGACGAACTCGTAAAGCTTGATAGGAAAATATGCCAGGATGCGCGTATGTAAACACGCCAGTGTTTCGCAAGCGGAAGGATTGATTCTCTGATGAGAAGATACGTTCATCAACTGATTTACTGGCAATCGCAGTCAAACACTCACGGATAAGCTGGAAGACTATTTGAAAACAAAAAATATTCCACTAAGATATAGGATAAATGGTCACCTCGGTTATAAAGATATCGAGGTTAACGAGGAACGGGAGTTAGCAGTTTCTTTCGACAAGAGGTGAAGCAGTTAAGTTTCAGTTTTTGAATAATCGCGCGAAAAAAATGTACATGAAATCTTATCACAAATTGAATTCGAATGAGTACTAAATCAGATATATTGCCACGGTGCAAAATGTAACTTCGCACATAAATTTATTGCGTATCGAAGTTAGGCATGCACCGGTAATTTGAGTTTGCAATAGCTGAATGATAGAGAGATAAGGGTTATTCACCGATAATTGAACTCTGATCAGACAATTAAAACTTGTCATGCAAAAATGAGCGGCTATTCTCGCGATCGCACAGGAAATACCGAAGCAAGAAAGTGTGAACGAATAATCGCGCAAAAATGTTGAAAATTCTCGTAACGTTTTCATATCGGCGTACGCGTTCCGCGTGCCCGGCGAGTCTTGCGATCAAATGAGCATGCAATCATGGCTGATCGATAAAGATTTGCTCTTACAATTAAACCGTATACTCGACATTGCCAACAGTCTGCTCTCATTTACACATGTTTCGACACGTGGATAAGTAATCTAACTATGTTGTATCTCTATTTCTAAAACATATTCTTGTTATCGTGCCAGAGAAGACATCTTCTATAACAAATTTCTACAGTAACTGGGAATTTTGTAATTTTTACACTTTTCTTCATTTTTACTTTTATTTTATGCTGAATTGAGATAAAAACTGCAACCCATTTAATGAAAGTAATTATAAAAATACCCGATGTTTAACATTATTTCTGCATAATTTCTCCAATCGATTTATCATATTCATATAAACCGTAAGTGATCTGTCAAAAAGCATAGATAAATCGTCTATTTTGCCTTGACTATATTAGAAAACGCCTACATTCATTTCTTTCTATTTCGTTACGAACAATCGCCTGAACAAAATATTTTATTTTATTTCATTCGGTATACTCCTTGAGAAATGAGATTAAAAATAATGCAAAACTCAATCAATTATTATATATGAAAACACCCATTGTTGAGACCAGTTTTCAGTTATCTCTTCTCATTTCAGTTTTAATATATCATTCTCGCTCTCTGTATGGAGATGAAATTGAATTGACTGTAGAGTTTACCCAACAGATCTAGGATCATGAGATTCTCAACTAGTTATACCTGTTTTGTCTGTACAAACTCGACACTTGGTTTCGACAAACCTGACTATAGTAGCATCACTCGACTAGCAACACTTGACTCATATTTTCATGTTGGAAGAACGAAAAAAAAAACGAAGAACCAGAAGGATTACCTATCATTACGCTGCACCGTTGAGCTCGTTAGAAATTCATCTGCTATGACGTTAATTTCGGTTGCGCATCCCGAGGAGTGAACAAGTTATAAACCAACAAGACTTATAATCTAATGTCTATAAAATAATTCAATGTGCAAATTTGCCGGGTGAAAGTAAATTCGGTACATCGCGGAGCATGAAAATCATGACAAAGTGTGATTGATGAGCAAACGTTTTCATAATGTCAATACTGTATAATCTGATTCGTTTAAGTCCCCTGGCGGAAGGCAAAATGTTATCCTCGAGAAATTCACTTTCATAAAATTCATGATCGTAATTTGGAACTGAACATTATGCAGGTTGAAATTATACTCTCTTGATTCATCATGCAAATTTGAAATTCGGATTTTCGATTGAGCAATCCTTTCTCACCGGGTTATTGTTTACATCACTTGTGCAACATTTTCCTCGTCCGCATTTTTGTTCTGAATTTCTCATGAAGCGGGAACACCTGCGCAAGTCTGAGGTATTCTTGTTTGTTTTTTCTTCTCCGTTTTGCTGATTAAATCAGTTAAAATTAAAAGTGTTTGAAATAAAAAATACACCTTCTCCATTCTCTTTTTCATGGATTCTTTTTTCACCTTGCGTCTTTTGGCACGGTGAATTCTGTTTGTCACAAGTGAAGTATGATTGCCGTAAATAGGTTGAGTCGATAAAAGAATTCTATCGTTCGCAAATAGATTACTTCTACCGCGGAGTAAGTGTTTTATTCCATCGAGCTGTATGAAAATACAAGCCTGTGACTTTAATGTGAAGTATAATTACAAAACAAACATGTGTCAGAGAAACCAGGCCAATTTGTCACATTCTCCGGGTGTCTTCGAGGCTCGCAGGCCAAGTTGAAATGAAAAAATGATTCGAAACGGGTCAATAAATAACACGTTTTTGTGCCGAGCCAAGCCTTGAATGATACGACACAATGAAAAAAAATATCTGCAAATATAAAATATCGACGTTTGTTAACATTTTGAAATGTTTAAGAGCAACGGGGCACAAAAAAGTGGTCGGCGGTGGGAGGCCGACAAAGAATCCACAAAATCGTTAGCGATCACCAGGACTGGGCAAAAAAGAGGTGTTTCGCTTTCATAGAAAACGAGAGTGCAAGAGCTCTGTACGCTGTACACATGAGGTTCACCTCGTTCTTCTCTCACAGATCGTTCATAAATATTGAACGCTGAATTTCTCTGGACGGAGTGGTTCTGCGCCGGCCTGTGTGAGCCACCTTCGTGTTAAGCAACCGATGATGCACCAAGAATGCGTCGCATCTGACCATGCAGGTACATAAATGTGCATGCAGGTCGAGTTCAAACTACCTGCAATCGCATACGATTTTAATTCCTTTCTTTGCCTCCGCAACGAGGACGTATCATATTTTGTAACATTTTTGCATATGCATGCATGTCTCCATAATGACAGCTCGTGGGCCTCAACGTTTATTTTCTTTCAAACTTCATCCTGTTGTTGGCGCGCTTTTTGTAATTTCAAATAAGCCGCGCGACGGTAAAATTATCATGATTGATATAAATGTCAAATTCCGCGTTTCATCGCTCTCGGTTATAAAAAAATATTGTTTCATCAGTTGTTCATAAAAAAAAAAAAAAATACACAATGTAACTGAGAGTGGTATATAAATACTTCCGTTTCCGCAGTGTCAGCCTATTGAACTTGCGTTGACCAAATAATCTCACGTGGAAAGAAATGATTTCTGCACTTTCCAATTGTTTGAGAAAAGTATCCACGTTACACAACAATATATTTGAAGTGCGCCGAACAATTTTTTCGATCGCTCGAGGAGACAGAAATCATCAAGCACACTAAACGTCCGTATACGAGTTAGAAAGTGTTGGAATATCAAAGGTTTCCATATGATTTCATCGTGGCTGTTTATTTCGAAATGTCACTGAATTTAGGAAAAATCCCCGCGGAGAATAAACGCGAGAGCCCACACTTCAAAGGGTAAAATACGATACCAATAAAATCGCTGACATTCATCAAGTCACTACAATAAGTGCTTTCAACAATATTTATAGGTGATATGTGAAAAACCTCGATGATATCTGATTACACGCTGCACATTAACATATCCTGATGACGGAAATAAATTTCATCGTAAGTTTTTGTCTCGGCGCGTCCCCAATCATATTGAATTACACCGGTCTCAGATTTCAACCGAACAAATAAATGGTTTCACAATTTTTGTGTCGCTCCATTGCTTGTAATAAAGAAAAATATTCGTTGGTGAACCGTCAGGGGGAAGGGGACTTAATTGTTTTTGCGTTGGCTCGTTTTGTTTTTATTTCGGTGTTATTAAACGCGCACGAGCCGGTACGTGCGATCGAGTCAACACGCCCACGCAAGTGGCGTGCGCTTTTTTTCTTGAACGAAAAATTATACGTGCGATTGGTTATAGCCGGGAACGAAAGGGAAATTACAGTGTTGGGTTGACTACTGCATCATGCAAAATGCATGGCGCTGGATAAAATTTTATGAGATTCAGCGGTTGCGTACAAGTGTGCGTGCGGTGGCCTGCCAAGTGCCACCCAAGGTTTTTCATTGTACATTTTTGTCGCTTCTTTTCGTCGCAGATGAGCATCACTCCTCTTTTTTTATTTTTAGTCACGATATACTTGCATAATTACGACCGTACAATTTTTCACGGCCTGAAAAATTGTTGCGGTAGACCAGAATGAGAAGAATAATTCGTTCGGGGACAGCGATCTGGATGCAAGTTGAGTCGTTTTCATTATACTGCAACGTTGCACAGCCAGTTCTACCAGATGGAAGAACCCGAGTTTTCGCGGTTTCCCTTTCCAACGTGCAAATCCCTTATCTTATTACTAATATCGGCGAGTGCAAAAAAAAAGTAGTCGCATTTACATAACGCATTTGCATGCGAAAAATCGTCATTGAATCCGGTGGATACAATGTGTGAGCAAGTAAACATTGTACGGCCGTGCAAAAGTGCTCGATATAGACTGCGAAATGGTTTTATATGAAATCACTTTATCCTTACAGAACCGTGCGGCTATAAAGTCCCGAGCAGCGCGCAACGACTAGGCTGAACAAAAATGTGGCATGCAAATTTTCATAGATGACTTGATACAGGGATTTTACTACTTGTATATAAAATGCAAACGATCGCACTGAAAATATATCCTGTAACTTTATAAATAGATTCTTCGACATCTGTTATTTGTTGTAGAATGGAGGAAGATCTGAAAATATCGTTTCTATCTAAGGTAGCGATCCTAATAAACTATTTAACGCAAGTTCGTTGAAGACGCAAGTTGAAGATCAAATCAAACATACCTTAGTGTTTTGGATTACCATTACATATAGATGTTCGGCTATTAAACGTTACTCATTCTAAAAACATTTGAACGTAAATTCAAATATGAATTCTAAATTGTTTAGACAAACATTTAAAATTAATACAATTATTTTGACAGTCTTGAATGTGATAGTCAATTGTTATCTCTTCAACTTTTTGGTTAAAAATATATTTACAGTATGATAGAAGTGTCAAATGAAAACAAAAATTTCAAAAACTACTTTATCTAAAAGACCCATTAATTATGGAATAATTTTTAATTAAAAGTGAGCAAAGTAAGTCAATCCAGCAAAAACAGGTTATATATTTTTTTAAATTGGCAGTGCAGTTTGCAGATTTTATCAAGGTAGAAATTCAATTAAATCAGGGTTACTTTTCCTTTCAGATGTCCGAAATCGACGTTTGACACCACACGCGATGATCGGTACAATTCTGACCTTCGAAAGGCCGTCTGCCTTTTCACCAAGTAAGCTACACGCTTTCAATCACACAATCATCTGGCTGAAAGTGCCAATTTAGATTCTTCGAGAAATACGCAGCCTTTCGTTCATTCAAGAAGTTCACGTCAAATCACTATGATACTGGTGACGATGAGGTCAGCGCACACATAAATAATTATTACTATAAAATTGACTCTCTAAAAATATACCGAACAAAATAAAATTATACACCAGGCGCAACCGAACAACGTGGAATGAACATTTTTATAACTGCCAAATTACACAATGAACAGTGTTATTTTGCACCATGAAAATTTTTACCAGAAAAACGATCAAGTTTTATTCATTGATATATTCAATCAAATTTTAATTGACTAAATGAAACATCGGACGGGTAGATGTTTCGTTCGAAAAAAAATTCCAAATTAAAAAGATAACTTAATTTCATTCCGACAAACAATCAAATAAAGTCCAGAAAATTGAATCCGACATCAAGATCGTTATAATGTAATTAAATTCAAACGCGTTCTGTTTGGCAAAAAATGTACTTCTAAGACTTGCTTTTCGTTTCGTTCACGACTCATTCGCTGTCGACTTCGGACGTAATCTTGCGCAACGCGTGTAAATATAAACTACAGAATCTTTTGCGCCTGTTAGGAAACTTGTTTTGTCTTGAAAAATGCATTATTTAATGAAATAATTTAGAGGAGTGTAATTATTGTTTTTGTTGACAATTACAGCAGTTATTCACAATTAGAAATATAATAACATTTAATACCATGTGTCTGGCGTAGGGTTCACACGTAAAGCCGTCATAAATTTTACAAAAAAATAACATTTAATAAGCGTTAATATTCATATCAGTTCTAGACTGACAGTCAAAAATTCAAAAAAGGTGGAATTTTATTTATAATGGAATGCGTAAAAATTTTACAAAATTAAATGCTGCTTTTTTCATCATTTTTGTTCTCTCTTTCTTTTTATTTATTTTTTCTTACAAAGAACGAGTCATTAACAAGACACAGCCGGAGGCTTGAAAGGAACGTACAAATTTTCAAGCAACGACGCCACGTATATATTAATTTCGTCCTTAGACGAGTGGAAACTTGTCCGTAACGGATGCGAGTTGCACAAAAAAAAGCTAATTGTTTCATCGATCGGACTAAAAACAATAATTAAGAGAAACGATTAATTTTGTTTGAAGACGTTTATCGAAGGGCGTTAGTATTATTACACAGGCCGCCATTAGTCATTTTCATACCATTAATACAACGCTAACCGATGATTGTCGTTCACGTTTCTCTCGTGCATTTATATTTTCAGCATTTACATTTATAAGAACATTTGTTCATGCATCAATGATTTCTCCCATTCATACGTAGCATTATAATATTATGCATTTAATTAATGCTGATTTCAACATATTTCATTTCCGAAAGAACGGAAACGAATTATTTTATCATGAAAAAAAAAAATCATGTTTCTCCATAATAGGCAACAAATACTGCGCTATTGGGAACGTTAATTTGTTTAAAAGACACTTCATTAAAACTGTGCTGGACGTCGCGATGTTTACGTTCGGTTTCCATAATTGTGCACCAGCAAGCGTTTCATTTCCGTTAGTTTTTTTTTATGCTCATTAATTGACGCTGATAATTTATGACTGGAACTCATTCGCTATTCTAGATAAAGTTCTGATAAGCTTAATTATCGGCATTCGGTCATAAAAAGGTGCCCGTGGAAGAATCAGCTGCTCCGGGCGGAAAAAGGCAAGAAAACTACGATGATGGAGAATGAAGTGTGCAACTGGTGTGCATTGGTGATTAATGCGATCAGGAACGATCGTGGGACAGATGAGAGAACAGCATTTGTAATTTTCACTGAAAAATCATTACGAGATATAATGCACGGAATAGTTGGACTGTTATCTGACGCGCAAAAATGATTTCTCATTTCACCTGATTAAGAAAACAGTTTATTTGTCGAGATGCATATTTGATATAGCGGAACGCGGACGAAAGTGGTACACCATCTGGTTCGGTCGCGACGCATATGGTCAATATTACCTTTCGAGTTTGCCCGCTTGTTCTCGATATGCATACTTCGCATGTCAAACTGTAATAGTTTTGGTCTCGTCTGTTTGAAAAGTTCACATCCATCGAGATCATCGGATTAGTCTGAAAATAAAATGCATTTTCTCTAACACTGCGTTATATAAACAAATGTACAAAATACATGTGCCGCGATAATATACGAAACGTTTCTTTTTTCTATCAAATGATTTAAATTTATTTCATTTCAGACATACGTTTGTGTTGATGTTTATTAGGCACTGCAACGAAATGAAACTTTGAACTTTTCAAAATGAATTTATTAAAAACACGAATTAGATGATCTCTGTAAAGGTAATAATTTGTTATTTGGTACATAAAATATATTAAATATTACAAAAAAAATGATACATTTCAACACGAAGGTAAACAAGTTCAAACTATCATGCTTTTCATAAAATTCTTTTTCTGCAATTCTTTACTTTCCCTAACTGCCAGTATATTGTTACAGAAATTCGCACTTCCTGAGAGGTTCGCCTGCGACATTTCCTAGAAACTTTTTCTCAAATCTGAGAAATGAACAAACACATTCTAGTACATCGAATCTTATTAATCGTGGGACATAATCTGCAATCGTATGACAAAGTCAGGTAACTGAAATTTTTTATTTAACATCATTCTGTCAGATCAAAATTTTGTTCATGCTTGATTAATTATTATTTAAAGTAAAATAATTATTTAAAAACATAAAATTATTTAAAAAACAGAATTAAATAGAATAAAAATTAAGAAAGATTACTAACTCCATTCACAGAAAAAAATCATGTAACTGACCATGTTTATCATTTATTTCGTATGTACAATATTTTAGAACACCCAAAAAGTATTATATTAATTCGAAATTTTTCAAATACATACGTATTAGCATGATTAAAGAATGAAAAAAGCTTGTAAACTAAATCAAATACTTTAATTGCGTTTTTCTTATGTTTTCAAATAAATGGAGTTTTTCCGTGCGAGTACATATATGTTGTCGAGACTACAGAAACCTGTTTTTAGATACACGAGCGTGTAGCAATTTTCGATGAAGTCATATTAAATCTAATTAACAATATACACTCTCATTCTGGACGAGCACACCGACTGACAGTGACCGTTAATTAAAGATCGCACCGTTGATTTGGCAGCCCAGCATCATTCGAATCTAGCAAGACGTTCAACGTAGTGCCAGGAATGACTTTGTCACGAAACGGCGAAGGGTCTCGACAACCAGTGGAGATATACAAACAAATCACATCACCTCGTGGAATGTTGCTTAGTCATGACTATAGTAGGATCAGCGTGCATTCGCATTGACCACGTTTGGTATACGAGGAAGTCGCGGAAAAATAAGAGTGGGGGATCGGCTTTTGGAATTATTTTGGCTATTAACGTTTTGGGATCGAGCGAGTATGACGCAATACTTATCGAAAATAGCGGACGGGGTCTGCAATTATGTGCTAATATATTACTGCCGTTGTAATTGCGTCGAGGTGAAACGTAATTTATTCACCTTGAGTCATAGATGTGTTTTATGTTTTTTTTGCATTAAATCGCGATGATGTAAATTGCGCGCGAGACCAAGTATTTAACATCATACCTCAATGTGCATACAATGAAGGAATTATTAATTAAATGTTAGGCAATTGGCATGTATTTTAAGTCGCGCGCAGCCAATCACTACAATTTTGTAACAATTTATTGGTGCCAATTTTTATGGACTGCTCGGAATTTATTTATCGTGCTTTGTGATCGCTCTTGTTTTAATAGAGGGTTCGGTGATTAATTGACGCGCAAATTGAATAATGCTTTTTAGTATCAAGAATTATGATTATATATTATATAGATGAATTTTAAATTGTTATAGAGATAATATTGTCTGCAACGATAAATATGTCATGAAAAAAATCATCGGTATGCATTCTTAGGAAAATCTGATGGTGAAAAATCTTGTCAATCATTTTTATAGCAGATCGATCAATTGACTGATACCTAAACATTAAAATTCAATATTTTCAGGTCGTTTAAAATCTAATTGAAAATTGTTGTCGTGGCAGCAATTGCCTATTAAAAACAATTTCCCTGCCTGCATTAAGATCAACGTAATGACAAAATTGAACTTTTGTTGATACAGCCTATGCAGGTACGATCATTTCGAGATATTTTGATTAGCTGTCAAATTAACTTGACATCTTAAAAGGTTCCAGTTTTGAATCTGCGATCGATAAAAACTCTCCAGCGTTCGATAACAAGTTTGTCCAACATAATTTTTTTCGATTTACAAAAATTTTATGACGCATAAAACGATTATCTCCACTTTCAATTAAATCGTAAATTTTGATTTCACTTTGCGAATATATATACGTAACGAATTTATCTAACTACAATATACACTAGATCGTTCCGAGGGAAAATCTTGTTTCGACTTTCCAAAGTTGCCAAAAGTCACTTTTGCACGTTGTCTGTTTCATATCCCAAGCATCTCAGGCGCTGCAAGCGCCCCACCACTCTACCAACACAATCGACCCGACTTTCGCACACAGGCGGTTTTATTAATTGTTCCAACATTAAACAATGCAACATAAAAAAGGACCGTCGGTCCTTGCATTACGACAGGTACTGCAGTAGTTTGTACATTTTATCCACGCAGTGGGGATACCCGTGGTAGTCTCACGTCTGCCAAGCCAGCCGTTTGTAATGTTAGTCGCACGATCACGTTCGCGGCACCAAGACGCTTGCCGCGTCCGAACAAAACACTTTCGAGCATTCCAGTTCTGACGTCAAACTTTGCGCGGGAACTCGAGGAATACGCAAACCGGAATTTGTTACCGAAAGAAGTACGAGTATGAGATAAACCATCGTCAGCAAGGAATACCGACGAAATAATAGCAAACAGATAAAAACAAAAACACTGAAATGGAAAAGAAAAATTGTTGTTTCAAGTTCTAGTGATTTTCAGTATGAGAAAATAATCTTGAGTGACAAAAAAAAATAATACAATGGAATGAGTGAAAGCTAAAGATTATTTTGATATTTGTATACGCGTGCAAAAGAAAGTGGTGTGGAAAAGTAAATCATCTGGAAGGAATACTCGTTTTCGTTTGGGTCGGCAGGAATGTAATACTGCGAGGCAAGTCACCGTCCTTTTTTGATCATCATTCACAGAGATGTTTTTTGGTGCCTCTGAGTACCTCTTTCTCGTGTTACGTCACGACGTGATAGTGACTTTTCAGTATCCATAGGTCGTCGCGTGTGTGCACTTCAAAAAAAAAAATTATTTCATTTCAAAATGTTTTGTCCCTCTCTGTTCAATCATTCTAAGTGTTTTTATTTAATTTAAAAATGCGAGAAAAAAAACACTGAATGAAAAACGTTTTAAACTTGGGGACAAAATGGTTTGTAACTTTTTGCAGTGTAATGATTATGTTAATGACAACACCTCTAGGAACCGGCGGGACATCTAACAGTATATAACTGTCGATTGGTTTTATTGCTAATAGATCCCAACGGCAGATTAATTTCATTAATCAAAATTTAATTACGATTCGATAAACGCGTGTCTAACTGTGAATCTCGTCGTGCTGCTTTTTCCGCAAGCGATCATTGTTGATCCAACTATGCAATATAATTCAAAACGCAACACTGTGTTCGTTGAACTTCCCATGATATACTTATTATAATTGGATCAGCCGGTTAACGTTGATTATTGATTATGATTGAAAACCGTTACCTGTTTGGGTGCGTAGACGTATGAATTATTGATCGTCGAGTTACCGATGAAATCTTGAAAAAAATTGAAATGTCTCTTCTAATCAGCTTTTTTTATCTGCCGTAAAATAAATCTTTGGCATCTCAGGAATCCGAGGTGAATTGACAGTAACAAAACACGCATGTGAGGTCATACAATGTGACCAACTGTAGAGGCAAATAGTCCCTAGGACTCTCAGTACTGAATGGCGTACGTTTCTCTCTTATGCATGCATGGTACCATTTAATACTGTATAGTATCACACGAAACGATCTACAAAAATACAAAATTTAATAAACCCTCGTCCAATACAATGGAGTTAGATACTAATCGTATGAGGTTCGTTTGATTAATTAATTAATCGAACGATAATTTTTTTGTATATAATATTTCGATGCACGTCGATGCACGATGAAAGTTTATCATTTTTTTCGGCATGAATTTTTTTTTGTTTGCGAATATAAAATTAATAACAACTTCACACGACCTTTGCGATGTTCTTGACTTGTAAATCACGGGGATTGATTGGATAATCCGGCGAATTGAATTCGTAATGCGTTTGTTGCAACGCGTTTTATCAGATCGTGTCGCTCTGGACGTCGGCAATAAAAGCCAAAAACTGAATCCCCATAAGGAGTGAAATCGACAAAGAGCGCTTTTTTGTTCAGTTGTTGGTTCCGTTAACGAGACTCTCGTGCGCGCGCGTACATACATTACAAATGAAAATACAATGTTGTGCACGAAATATCTGTAACGCATCGCGTAACAACTGCACCTGCTGCGATGGAAAATAACAGGTTATTACGGGATCGGCGATTTACTTTTTCTTCGTGGCGAATTCGTAATTTTCGCATGGAAAGCTTAAAAATAAGCGCACGATGGGTGCAAATGTGCATGTTTCGTTGTCGAGAGATGAACGGTTCGCGTTCATTGCAAAGACGGGAAGCTGTTTTTGTCGCAAAAAGAGGAAACTGTTACAAAAAAATGACAAAGTAGACGTGATTCTCATGAAACACGCGTTTTGTCTCAATTAGATCGCAAGTAGGACTCTCCGACCTTGGCGTTTTCAGCCTCTCTTTTTTATTAACCGAGAGTAATTGAAAATCTGTTCAACAGTGTCAAACATTCAAACATCAACTAATGTATGTTTATAAAGTGTAATATCATTGATAGGTTTATATACTTTTTATTGAAAAAAAAGTTACACTGCGATTAGATTCCAATATTTAACAATTAACTGTTTCTTTAATCGCACGTAAGGTGTGATTACTTGCCATGAAAGAAGCAATAAATTCAATTTAAATGCAGTGGGCTTAAACGATCCGGTAAAGTGTGATTCATTTCAAAAAACTCACAACAGGAAGGCTTTTGATTAATATACTTTTAACGATTCACGAGAAAGAAAAATGGAGCGCGATTAGGCTCAATTAAAATCTTAATCTGATCTTATTTCTCAATTCGATACAAATTTCGTTAACTTCGTTAAATTTCGATAACATCTCAGGTGTTGAATAGGTATAATAATACTAAAGTATTGCCGGTAAAACTGACCACTTTGCAAAAGAATAAAATAAAACATGGTTTTTAATAGTTGTAGCTTTAAACTTTACATTCTTCAACAAGTAATTCAGATGATAAAAAAAACTCTCCAAAAATTAAACATGAAAAATAAAAAATCTTAATATTTATTACGATTTCTTTGGAATTATAATCTGTTTTTGGATCTCTGAACAGGAAAACGAATTAGGAAATAATTCATTTTAATCATTACATATATTAGGAACTAATTTAATCACGTATCTATACACATATCTCGCCGACATTGATGTGTGCATTGGTTGCACTGAAAATTAGAAAACGTAACGATTTCGATTTCGATAAAAGCTTTGTTACACAATATTTTATATGCTAAATTTTCTAAGACCGTGTTGTGTATTTTTTACAAATGTTACGCGATGTACAATGTTACAGAATTAATTTAAAGTAACAATTACCGTAATTCTGAAATTTTTCATTTTTCAATTTTAGCATGGATATTTTTGTTTCACTTTTTTTGTACTTTATTTTATAATTGCAGTCATAAATTATCGCATTTATATATTCAAATAAAGTTAATGTTTGCAAATTATCTTTGAGCACCACAATTTCGTCGTGATTTATTCACTCTAACGCGCAGATTCCTCCGAGTCGCTGTGAATACCTTCCAATCCCGCATAACAAATTGGTTATCACGAGTTTTCCGCTCGATCGGTTGCATTTTCACGAACGTTCATCGTTTGAGAAGCGCTGTCGCGGAATCAACATAAGCTGATCAAGTCGATGGCGCGAGACGTTGAACGATGATAGCCGGTGATTACTTGTAAACATGGTAGAGTAACACCGGTTTGTCGTGGAATGTCTGAGCAAGACCTATAAAATTATTGCACCTTATAGAAAGAATTTAATAACCTTTGCGTGCTGACTGGACAATTTTTTTGAACAAAATTGAAACATTATTATTCAAACTCTAGTCCAGCTCAAAAAATTGTAAGTCAACTCTTAACACTTAAAACATTTAGTAAACATGAAGATTTGTGTTTTTGCTTTTGCTATTAAACATTGAAATCAATAAATGTTATCTGCCCTACCGTCTCGTTTTGATGACATATACTATAAAGCCTCTTAGAATGACGAATTCCTTTGGGCCGTTCAACTTCCTCTTCCCTTTTGTTGCTCACAAGTTTTACCACGTTTCATTCTGCGAATACGCAATATTGTTACAAACACGTTATATACCCGACGGCACTCATTGTCTTTGTCGCGCGGTCCCATCAAAGACATTCCATCCATTGATAACGACAACACTCGTCGAATGCAAATTAATGTCACTTTTTCATACTTCATATTTCAACTGTTTTTTGCACGCCATCAACTGGTATTTTTCCTCGACCAGTCATTCCGTTTTCTTTGGCACACACAATTTCACTTTTTGTAATAACTTTTTGTTTCTATATCAATTACCAGGCACTAATTATTTGTAATTATTAATTGAAATTGGATTTCTGAAAACTTTAATAATAAAAAAAAACGAATACCGCGCCAAAGAACGTGATAATAAATTTCGAATTGAATTTTTATGACCCCAATTATATTATTATATAAAAAGCATTGAATGAGATAAATTATATAAAAAGCATTGAATGAGGTATATACAAAAAATTCATAGTTATTTCAACGCAAACAAATGTTTTATGAGAAATTTATTTAACAAAATTTTATTTCTATTGTGATTCGTTATACGGGACGTGATTTTTCGAAAATGAAAAATGTTTCTCCGAGAGATATATTAAATGTTTTTGCTATTCACGCGGGCCTCGATAGCCCGGATATTAGTCTGTAATGAAATACATTAAACTACGTAACTGTTCTTCATTATTGTGGCGCACACATAAATCACGTAACTGACCGCGAATGCGCAATAAGTTCGAGGCAACCGGAGAGAAGCCTAAATAGATAGACATCGTACAATTGATCTCCATTACTCTCTTTTTGACCTTTTCCATCTTTTCCTTTATCGCGCCGATCGCGAATTACTATCGCTTTCGCATGAAAAAGAGAAACGTTCGCGGTGTAGTTACGCGAGCCGGTGCTATTATTGTTATTCTAATTATATATTATCGAGACTTTAATTTCTATGTGGTGTCATCTGTCAGGCAGATTACAGTCGGACAATTATTAATAGTCGTCTTGTTTAAATAAATTCACTTTATTACGCCTTTGCCTAAGATCGTCCTCTTTTTTGTTTTTTTTTTCGTCATGTTTCATTTGCATTCAGATATTCGAAAATTTGTGTTTACTATCCATTGCAAGTCCTTTCAGTCATTGATGGTTGTAATTTTCTCGGTTCACTTTTTACGCTGCTACAAGTACCATTAATGTTGATACTTTCATGCAATCATAAATAATGCATCGTAAAAGTGAACGATTTACAATTTTGAACATAATAGTTCGCAAAATGATATAATAACTGAATTGATTTGTTTATTTATTTATCAGAAATTGTGTTGTTATAAGAAATAGTTGCGTAATGTTGTATAAGAGATGATATACTGTGTGAATACACTACTAATCTTCGCACGTAAACGTGCTAACGTTCTGGAAAATTTATTTTATTTAAAAATAGTCAGTCGGCTATAATTATGTTGTAATTTCGATCAATTATAAAAAAACATCTCGCAAATCTGATTCCAGGTTGCATCTAACTTATTTTGCACATCTTCATGCAATTATTCTACTTGTTAACAAATTGTTTTTGTCTGGATCGACGATTTTTAAAGGATGTCTCTAAGGTCTGCTTCTTTTTCAGGTCGCGGCATTCTTCGATCTGGATAAAAAATGTGCACAGGAATGGACGAGTGTTCGCCGTTGACATGGGTATCGCGTAACTTCCGAATCACGATTCGATCGAGGGAACAGATGTTCATAATGTGACATATTTGCGGAGGCCGCGCAAAGTCATGCCAAGGCCGTCGCAGAAGAACAATTTGGAATCGGCGTTTTTGAGGATTGGTCCGACAGAGTGAAAAAAAAGCATCGGCATGTCGTCAAGCGGCGAGTTCTCAACACTGTCGAGTGGCGAGGCGACCGGAACAGGCGATGATTCCTTGCCGAGTTCTCGTGAGGCCACGGCGGATGCCGCGGGCTCAGGTTTTATGCCCCTGCGTGAGTTTCTTGACAGATTCTCGTTACCACGCGTAGTCAGAATTGAGAGTGCTGCAGGCAGGCCCATTTTACTTTACAAGCAGCAACAGCGATCGCTACGAGTTACAGCAACGCTCTTGATGCATCGCTATCGACATGACGTCAAAGTCGGTCCGGAAATAGTTATCCCGGAAGGATACCCAGGTGAGTTGAAGCTATTCAATTTTGGCATTTCAGATCAACTTATGATGAACACAATACTTTTATGGTTTGGTAATTGTAACATCGTTCGGAAACGGTTCTTCTTATTTTTTTACTGAAAAATATAAAAAAAAAAACATGAACATTTTTTTTACAGAAAAACAGTATTAGAATAAATCAACTGAGAAATAAAGTTAATTTTATAGCTCCAAATCGACATTTCATCTGTATAGAGATACGTATACGTATCTCTCTATATACACTGCGAAAACGGATGCATTCTTTGTAGATACTTTCGTTCAAAAAAATATGAATAGTATCTTAAAATATATAAATAAATAAAATAAAGACTCTTATAATGTATCTAGTAATTAGACACAAATTTATATATTGAACTATAGTACAAACTAATATATTTTGAAAAACGAAAATGTTTATGTCAGTAAAATAAATTTGTATTTGCTCGTCTCAATTCTATTTTATGTAAATTTTAAGATAGATTAGAAAGTTGGCTTCTGCGTGTAATTCAATGTCTACTCATTAGCCTTGGATTAATTGTGTTTAATCAGATTTCGCGGAAACATTATTGTAATTCGCCTATAATTGAGCACCTTCCATTACATTTCTAATCTCATCGTTTCAAACGGATACTTTATTTCGAATAAATGTCATATTTCATCGGGAAGTAAAAAATTTCCTGGGTTATTTTCGGTAATATAAATTTTTTTTTTGCTTTTTTAAAGTTTGGTAATTTTTTGAACGTTATGGCCAAAAAATTGCAGTCAAAGAAGAGAAACCTGGAAATTTCGTAAACGCTCTTCCGAAACACAAAAGGCCGTTTCGATCGAAACGAATACTGAATTGTCTTCATATCCTGATAATAGCGACTGGCGCAATTTCAAAATGAAGAACACGTTCTTAATCGCGAGGCATAACTTTGTGGCATGAAAAATTACACTAATAGCTTAACCATCCCTAATTTGCTGACAGGTCAAACTATTAAAGCACAATGGCTAACTGTACATTTCGGAGTTTACAGAGCAAAATTATTGTACAGTGTTGAAGTATTCAATCTCTCAAGTACTTTCTATAGTGAGAACAATGAATTACACGAGTAATAATGCAGATCATAATATCTGTGCTGTTTATAATTAGTATGAGCACGATAGATAGGCCGTGGATCCACGCTTTTAGAATATTTTATCATAATTAAATTACGACAAAATTGAAACAAAAGATAAAAAATAGTATAGTTATTTTATTTTTTTTTTCAGAATACATTTTTACCAGAATACTGAATAACAATTAAAGATCACGAACTATTTTTCAATCACTCCCTGGAACAATAAGATTACAATTATACACGAGGTTATATATGACATTCGACATTGAAAGCATGAAAAACAAACTATTTTTTACAATACCTACGATCTAAAATACTTAATGTAACATTGCTTCTCGCTTGAAACCTTTTATCAACAATAGACCACAAAATACCAAGCGCAGGTACTCTTACATAACAAGATCAGCGAATCAAAAAAAATCATACACTCTGCATTCGTTCGCGAGTAACTTAGCGTAACGCCGAGAGGTTGCTCAACAATCGATTGCTCTAAACAGGGAAATTTGCTTTCCTTCTGACCAAAGCAAGAGTACACGTTTTGTTACACATTGTTCAATCATGAATTACGAACGGAAACGAACGAAAAAATTTGCCAATGAACAAATAACTCCTTAAAACTGAAAGTACCTGCACCTTGCAGTTTCCAAATGAAAGATGCAGTATTTATATCAACTGCGTGACTTAGCCGGTCAGATAAGACTGTAATGCTCAAAGATCGTTGCAACAAGAGAAGGTAGTACACCATTCATGTGTTACAATACACCAGTGGCACTGTTTCTTGCTACTTGAATGGAGCGTTTACGCATCCGGAAACAAGCGTGTACACCTATAAGCCCAAAATAATATGCGGATAATATTTTTCGTGAAAAAAGTGAAATGTCAACGAGACGCTTGTTAGGTAGCCGAACTCAACAATGCCGCGACATAAATTACGTGCGTTCCACCAGCTTGTTTTCGCGGATTAAAAAGAAAAAGAAACTCGCGGAACCGCGCGCAGTGCTTGGCGTGCAGGATCCTCGCGAGATCCCAAGGCGTGTCGTTTGAATGGTAATTTCCTAGTCCGCGATTTTCTTGTTGTGCTTAGCACTTTGTCTGAAACAACAATTTCGATTCGTTTCGTGCTCCCCGAGGCGCCAAAAGGTTAATTGCTTTAATTGAAGCGACCCGGACTTTCACTCGCCAACCGAAATCCAATAGACCCGTTGAGATTTGAAAGCACACACCGTTCGCAAGACTATTTCCTTAATGAGTTGCAATAAATCTGTATCGCGATAAAGATCGCTTTGCGGCGGATTGTTAACAATCGACTGGTAACGATTGTCACTGGGTAATATAATGATCCTGCCTCGATATCCGCCCTGGAGCTTCGCACTTTCCCTCGTCTCAGGTCAAAAGTCGACCATGATCTTCCTTATTTATATAGCTTACAAATACAACCAATCATTTTCACATCAAATTTAATTTCAACTCGGATATAAATGTCTCTTAAAATGTAAATTTTCCTATTGAAATAAAAAAAAAAATATTTTCAGGTTTAAAGTTGCATAAAAAGTTATTTGCATGCATCTTGTTTAAAAAACCCGTAGAAAAAATTTTTTTTCCTACTTTTCGTTGATGGACAAAAAATCCACTGGTGCGTTCATGTTGTGACTGATAAAAGGCGCCGTCTGAAGACAGCCGGGAAAACGTGTCCGATAAATGCAAGAATCTCGTACATCCGTCGTCGGTGAATACTTCAAATTAGCGTTTTCCCTGCGATTGGCGTTCCATGCCACGCGATACGGTTCGATTGCCCCAGCCGCTAGCGACGTTTAACTATAAATAGCGATGGAAAGTGTACGAGCAACTGCCATTGCAATGCGCGATTAATTTTATCCATTGGAATCAGTCGAGACTTCAATCTGAAAATTGTTTTCCAAAAATTGCCACCAATTTTTACCGTCTGTGTGAAAGATATAATGGGCGCGGTTATAGTCAATTCAATAGTTTGGTAACACGAACCATGTCTGTTTTTGCAACTTTGAGAATGTTAATTGAAAAGAATAATATAGTTTGCGATTTCGACAAGCTTGTTTGTCGAGGTGATGGATTGATTACACTGGCCATATCATTCAAGTATTGTTTTTCAATCGGTGACAATATAAAATGGTTTCGCTTTTTTAATGAGGCTGTTCGGTTTACTAATGATTGGGTCCATTATTCAGTCAAGTGGTAGGTGGTGTCTGACACAGGATCCTAGACAACGTACACCGCATTACCATAATGCTCATTATATTTTTGAATATGAATTATAAATTGCACGAGATACCACGCGTGGGCTCCACTCTGCGAACAACGAAAACGCGTGTGTGGAAATACGTACAAAACATTCTGACATTACCGCATCGGTTCTTTCAGTTTTACTTGTTCAAGTCAATAGGCCTATTAATATCTAAGGACACTTGTCGTAAGAACATTAATATGAGCGATTCTTTTCAATTACAAAGCGATCGAGTGAATGGCCAACTATTATGATTCCGTATGAAATTATACAATCGAATGTAAATATTTAGTATTCTTTTCAACATCAAGATATACCAAAAAAAGAGAATGATGAAAAATTTGATTTCAAATATGTCACTAATTTAATTGAATTAATCATTAGAAAGAATAACTACGTCCATAAAAATCCATTATTTATGTGGGAACCGATAGTTCCGATTTAACTATATACTTCTAGACTAGATACAGATAAAAGACTAGGCTTATTAAAAAGGTAACTATGCAAATTGTCTAGGCTTGAGTTTAAATTGGACTATCCATATGTAATTGTGGAAATGATTCTGATATTCAACCCTTTCACTTACCCTGCACAAAATTTCTTTTTTTTTAATTAATTTTTTTACATCTTACAGTTTTCACAAGTATGTGAATATTTTATTTATGATATCCTTGTTTAGAACTAATAGATGTGTGAGATGTATGCTCAAATGAACCTTCCGAGCACGCCGATAGAGGCGCGGTATATACGCGTGCGCGAGAGCGTGCCTCGACTGCTTGCGTAACGACGCGTCTGAAGTCAGTCTTGACGAAACGATTGTAAAAAACAAATATTCATGGTTTCTTCGCAAAAAGCGTTTGGTCTTTTATTATTGTGGTCACCTCTTAAAAACTAAACCGCCAAAAAGATGCATACGAATATAAAATTAAATGAAAAAATGTACGATTTTTGTTATTTATGTTGTATCAGAAAAAAATGAAATGATTAAAGGTTAAACTAGGTTGGAAATAAATGGTCCAATAACACATGAACTAGGATTATCACTTCAAAATAAACTTTCATTAATCAGTGCGATAAACGCTCGGTTCGATCATACATCGCGACTTGTTCTTGTCAGGCCGGTACCACTGACGACCACTAGTTCGTCTAGTCCTCAACTTCATAAACTACAAGTCTGCGATGTTGTCAAGAAAAATGCATTTCATAACAGTAGTTGTGAGATCCCTTTCAAAACCACAGTTAGGATTCATCTTTCGCTCTTGCACGAGCATTTATCGCCGCATAAAAAAATTTTCCTTGTTGCGCGTTGTCTATCGCGGCACGATAAAATCCCGAATGAACATTTCTTCAAGAGTCGAATGACCGCGATAACAACCTTCGAAAGTTAATAACCCGACATTATATTCTGTGACCTTGAAAATCGGCGCCCATTAATTCTCAGCAATTTTTCACCGGATGCCATATTCATCAAAGGGATTTGGATTTTTTCAGCGCGTCCACCGCGGACCGACCCTTTATCATTTCTACAACTAATATAAGTGCCGCGCGAAAACTCTGTGCTATGTAATTTCTGGTAATTTGATTGATATGACCTTCGAAGTGACAGCAACAGCACCGAGGCTATTTTGTGGGTGGAGAGCGCGCGATGGCTCGGCCGCGCGGAAGTGTACACGGGGCCTTATAGCGAGGAGCATAACCCTTTGATTTACTGCCAGAAATATGTTATACGTAGGTATTTTCGTAAAGGCAAGTGCAATCCCCCGTGCCTCTGGATTTACATAAATCTTACAAAGTAGCGGCAGACGTGAAATCGAAAGTTCAAGCTGACTGCGCGCGGGTTTGAACGACTTTGCATATGATCGAGGAGGAGCGTGAGAATTCGCCGATGCTCAACCACTTTTCGACCGACTCTCGGCGACTTTTCATCGTAAATTCTTAATTTATGACCGATAAATGCGCGACTGTCAAGAATTATTTATAAGTACTCCGGGGAAGCGTTTATAAGTACCCGCGAAGACGAAAAAAATTATCTTTTTTGTTCCTTTTTTTGTTCTGGAGGTATACATTTTTTTGTTTTCGGTTCCTCCACAATGTATATAAAAAATCTTCTGTAGTCATTCCGTTGAGGATTCGTATTTTTATTGTGCCTCTGACATAACATCTTTAATTATGCACATGGCACTCAAGTTACAGGTGCAAGTATTCGTGTCATCTTCGACGATCAATTCATCATAATTTATGGAAGAGGTTGCAACACCCACCTCTGACCTCCGAGTCCTTCCCCCTTTTTTTTTGTTTCACAATTCCAGGAACAAAAATAGTCAACATACTTTTCTCGTTGAAATAACTTTGAACCTTTTATGTACGATTATGCAAACAAATTTCGAGAACAATGGATGCAAAATGCTCGCGCGACATTACCCACACGAAAATGCGTGTCCCTGGCAATTGCCAAACAAATTGACGAATAATTTAATTCAGTAGCTGGATACAATAACGACTTAAGTGCAATGGAAATCAAATGGACCTAAAGTTGTTATTGCATCCATCGACTCAATTTTATTAAGACATCTTGAAAGTTATCTCTTAAATACATTTTAATGTGATCGCCGTTTTCTTTTGTTGAAATATCGCGGGAGGCATCAGTTTAATTAACCTCTCTTCGTGGTATGCTCGCGTCCTGTTCAGTGGCTTGCTTTTTCTTCGTCGCGATCACGTGTTTTGCGATTAAGTGCTCTCGAAAGTCCTGGCGATCGCGATCTACGTATCTTTGCATCTGGGTTAAGACAACGATAACAGTGCGCTTAGAATTCAAATGAACAGGCGGCAACTGACGGACAACTTGACACACGCCTGGGCTATTTCAAATCCGGCGTGATTCTCGTTACGAAACTAAACTGTACTTTGTCGGAGGTTGGGAATGGGGCGGTGAGATTTTACATCGCAAACGAACGAGCGATGAATTTCCTCTTACGACAGTCGCGGGATTCGTTGTTCATTTCATTTAAGATTTTACAGTTTTATAATTGATTGAAATTTTCACCGAAGCGTGATTTATTGGTGGGAAATTGTGCAAGTTTCGATATTCCCGTTGTTGCGAAGAAAAAGGCCAGTAGTTGAAATTTATATTGGCTATGTGTATAGGTATACGTGTGGCGATATGAATCTCGCGCTTTTTATGCGAGATTTTGTAATGAATGCCATTATACAATGTACGCGATGACAGTGACCGATTAAAAATAATTGAACATATCATTAATATCGCTACGAAAATGCTGTTAATGAATCTTTTGTACGATATATTCCCTCTGTAGTTGCGGTTTCAACAAAATCTTCGCGAGATTTTGCAAAGTGCAACCTCGCAATTTTCGAATCATATCTTATCGTTCCGTCAAATCGGAAGAATTGTTCAATTGTTTCATTATTTCTCCATTCACCGTGTCGCGCGCAGGGACAAAAAGTGTTTTCAATTTTAATTTCGTTCGTAAAATTAACGTCTCGCAAAAACGCCTCGGGAATGTTTTCCGTTCAAGGCTACTGTGCGAAACAGAGTTTTAATGAGTAACCGCGACATTATGAAAAGATCCTTTGACGAGTTTTTCCGTCGCCAAGTTTGCCGGCACAAGTGTTTAATAGGAGCGACCGCGCGTTCAACGTTTTTTCGTCGATTCCCACAGCCGTATCGTTCACCTCCGGAATTACGTATGCACGCGCGGACGCAGCTCTTGCTGCGGCAATCAGTGTTGGTTAAATGAATTATTATGTCGAACGCGAGAGGTGCGGCGGGCTTGTGCAACGGCTACACAGAACCCATAGCGCATGTTTGAGAGGGTAACGCCCGCGACCACAATGACCCGGGCAATTAAGACGAATTGAATAAAAAAAAAAAAAAAAAACAAACAAACAAAAAAACAAACTTATTACGCCATGTCTTGCAATTTCGTTCACGGTGCCTTTTTTTCATGATTACTATCTTTTTGCTAATGCCGATGGATGATACGTGCAAAATTCATAATGCATGCCGCGCAGTCTAGATATAGGAGTTATTATTCATTCATGCTGAATACCAAATTGATTTTTCAGCTTTAAAATTTGAGATGCAAGAGCGTTCGAGTATATAATAAATATGGTGATCCCAAGGGGGTGAGAGTTGAAGAAAAAGTAATTTATTTCTCATATTATCAGAGGTGAATAGTTATTCATCTGCTCGCGCGCCCGAGATAAAATATGCAACCGGCGATTATATAAGTATTTGTCGTGATAGTATCTGTCATTACAATTGTTAATTACGTGGGAGTTTATCGGACAATGATTTAACGAGAAATAAATTCAAGCCGTTGATCGTTCGACAACAAACGAACGTAGTACAAAAATAGTCACAACCGATTATGGAAGTATTGATTATAAAGTAATTATCATCGAATACAGCGACAAGGTGTGTATTTGATGCTCATTTCTCAACGATGATGCCCAAGATGTTTATTATAGGAATTAACCTTGATCATATATTGCAAAAAAAAGCGATGACAATCGAAAGACGATTTCACGGTGAACTAAACAGAGGATCATAGAGACGCTCACTCGCTTTTATTTAACATCATAATGTTATTCGAAATCGGCGAATAAAGAGGCTCGAATTATCTCTTTGTTCCAGCAGTGTTTTTCGCTGAAATCTTTTCAATGTTAAAATAACACCAAGAAGACACGCTTTGAAATTTAACGAAACAAAAAGTGAAGGCCGACGACAAATCTCAAATCCGTACGAGCGTTTTAATCAAATCAGCGATTCTCATTCATGGCACTACTAAGCTCTTGACAAAAAAAAACTTTTCAGCCTAATCTTGTTGAGTGAGATGATAAAAAAATGCATTAACACTTTTTTGTTCGTAATAACTCCGCGACCTGTTTGGGATGGGTCTTACGAGTTTAATCCGCATTTTAAACTCACCCATTTAATATATACCGAAAACATTTTTTTTTCTTTCTCTCAGCCACTTATTTGAACAGTTTTATTATTTCTTCACATCGAAAAACAAATAATGGGCTCAACGATTTTAACACACCTTAATTCAAAGCGACACACAAGGATACATAAATACATAATAGTTAATTGCACATTTACGTTTAAACAGAAACAACATCAAACACTTAAAATTCATTGCGAATCAACGGATACAATAATATACGCTCAATGCTATCGATTTTCCCGTTTACATTCGTAGCATTTTTGTTAAATTCCTTCAAGGACAATCTTGTTGATCTAGGGACGCGATGCGAACAAAAGATATGTCCAACGTGTGGTATGGGCGAGGAATTCCTCGGGGTACAATCTTGCAGAGCAAACGCGATGCTAATTATTCTAGGCTAGGTGAGCAATTTGTCGAGTAACGCCACAGCAAACGTATATTTAATGCCATGGGGGTTCGCGCGACCCTCCCGGCTATTTACATCCGTGTTGAATAGGCACTCTCGTGAGGATAACGCGCAGTGTGTAAGACATTCTCGGATTACAAAGCACGCGCGACGAAACTGGAGCACCGACCAAACGCTTCCTCTCACAAAAAATACTGATTTTCAACGATGTAACGGATCTGAAATTTGAAACTGTATTACTAATTCCAATCAATTTTTCATATGAATTCAAAAAGTTTGGACTTAACTGCGACTTGACAGATCAGTAATTTTGCAAACTAAAATTTTGACACCATATGATCTTTGAGGAAAATTTGTTTCACACCAAGTGTATGCAACCTGATTCAAAAACGAGAACTCACACTTTTTCGGGTTTGAAAACGCTGTATCCTTGGGCTGCCAGAGAACAAGTTTCAGGATGCATAACTAGAATTCGTACACTATGTTAGTACGCGTTCGTACGCACGTGTAAATTAACACGTGCTTTGGGCTTTGATTGATTTTGAATTAACTTTCTACCACGCAACATGTGAACACTGATATGACTATCATGGAAAAAAAACTGAAAGGCTTTCAAAACGGCTTCGTTTGTAAAAAAAGATATGAACATGATTTGAAATCGCACCGGTGCAGCTAATTTAGATAATTGAAACTTACATTTCAAGTCAAAGTGACTTTTGAGTGTGAGGGTACATTTGCAACTTGATGAATGCAATCGATGCATTCAGAAAATGTTTTGATCAAATTTATAATCAAATCTTTGACGTTTCATGAAAATGAGTTTCGTTCCTGTAAAAAATCTAAAAGTTTAAGATGTTTTTATGCGAACCATTAAAATAATCAGGATGTTTTAAATGGTGTCAATGGTTTATCAGTATAAAATGTTTCGCGTTGAATTATTGAAATATTTTTTCGAATAAATTTAAATCGAACCGCTTGATATGCACTGCGTTTGCAAAAATAGAAAATTAGCGGGACTCACCTCTCGCGGTACCAGGCAACGCATTGTTGTTCGCCGTCAATAACGAATAATGACCAGTTTCTCGTAGATGCCATTCGTGTACACCGCATCCTTAACCTACATGTTGGCCATAGCATTCTGTAAGGACGACTGCAGAGGAGTCACGCTGCGTATCCAACATTATCGATCTTTAAGTTTAGCGTGCCGATCTGACAAGATTAGCTATTAATAAGAAATTACGAACAAGATTTTGCTGCATTTTTGCTCGACGAGATTCTTAACTGCAAATTTTTCAGCTGTTCAGGCTGGACAATGAATATTTATCAGCCACGATCGAGACCCGAGATCAATTGGCCTGGTTTATTGTTCTCACACAACTCGCGTGATTATTTCCGCCTCGTGATTAATTCAACAGTATAACTCGGGGTATAACTAGAGATTTGTGGCATAATAATTTTTGTTTTCTTCTTCTCAATCATAAACCTGTTTGTAAGATAGAAACTGGTAGCAAAATGAGTGCTTCCATTGAGGAGGATCGATTGATTATTTTTGTGGCGCAATCTCGAGATGATTGATCTCAGAATGTTTTAGAAAGGAAAGTGTTAAAACGAGTGTGGCTTCGTAAGTCACGTTTGTTTGTTCATAAGAGCGTGCGAGGATCAATTCACGTGATTGTAAGAAAATTATTTTACTCCACATGCTACGTGAGAACATTATAAAAAAACATACTAAAACAATATATAAGAAACTGGTACAAAAAATGAAATAATGGATCATGCATGACTTGATATTTTAATGTTCGATGGGAATTGAGATGTTTCAAATTGGAATGGAGGAAAAAAGTATCTTCCCGCGTAGACCTTTATTTGTATTTATAATTGAGACTCAGTTTGGCACGACTTTTTCAACGGTCCGATGTACCGCGATGCTTGAAAACAGCGTCTACCATGGATTGAGAATGTCTGTAGATACAAACGTATATATAAGCGTCGAGTACATAAATTTTCAAAACACGTTATCTGTATTTTTGTTTGCATCTTTGTAAGATGCACATTCCGGTAGCTCTTACCGAATCGTGTCTATCGGCGAATGTTGGATTTCGATTGGCTAACCATATGTATGAATAACTGAATGAATAATTCATACCCATGTCCATGTATACGGAGATTCATCAGAAGATCCTTATTAATGTCCATACTGAATTACCTGTCCCGCATGTCGTGCCAGACCACCGCGAATTCGCTCAAGATTTGCGCGCCAGAGCGGGAATATGATCGGAAATCGGGATGTTCTGTGATTGTCGTTTGATCGATGACAGTTCGCTTATATGTGTGTGCGACCAATCAGAGCGCGCCCTTATGGTCACGTGATCAGAATCGCATTGTTTGCCCAGTGTTTCCCCTCTACCTAGCCTCTCACACACGCACTCATACTACTATACATGTAACAGCAGCTTAGAGGTTAACCTGAATCAAGGGTTAAAAGTAATTAAAATTGATTTGAATTATCATCTCAGTAATTGTAATCTAGAATATAATTTATAGAAAATTGCTTTTTGAAAATTTTTTTTAGTTTGTATACACTTTTTGATGCTGCTGTGAGGAGGAGGGAACTTCTTTCCATTTCCCTTCCATTTTCCTTTGCGCAAGATGGAAACAATTTGGGGTTATCCGTTTGGAAAGTGCTGAGGATTTATCCCTGGACAAACTACTAACTTTTTTGAAGTGGGTGGGGATCAGGGACTAATCCTACTGGATATAAGTGGGGGGATAGGTGTACAATGGCGCAAGCTAAGTGTACCTGACAGTGTACCCCACAAGTTGCAATAATAATGATAATACACTTTTTGACATAGATATGACTTGAGGAGGATCATTCCGGGTCATTCCATGAAATTGTAGCGCTGTTCGAAATACCTAAAATTGTTCTATAAGATTGTTCTATAATCGAAGTATGAGGCGTAGAGGTATCGACGTCATAAAAACTAATTTTTGATAAAAAAGATAATTACAAAAAACAAAAGTAACATAATTGTAAAATAAACATGGTTGAAACGAAAAAAGTTTAAACCATCTAGGATTTACACGCCAATGATATTTAATTAACGAAATCGTAAAACGTTCTACTTTATTCATAAAAAGGTTATGAATTTAAATGAATGGTCATCGTAAAAAATAAAATTCGATGTTACCAAAAAACGATTTCGTCATCAAAATCGAAAAGTCGTTAGGTGTCGGGCGGTGAAAACAAAAGAACCGGATTTTGAGTTAATAAGTCTGACATTAAAACAAGAAAGCATCGAGTAAACGGAATTTTGATGAATGTTCTGCTCTGGGATTCGTTGCACAAAAAGTGTCTATAGTTATGAAAGTAATTTGCGGCGAGATATTTTCTGTGCCATATATCTCGAATCCTTCCAAGAATTTTGCGATTGTCCACGGACCCCGCGATTCGGGTCCGAGAAATTCAACACTCACGTATGGCTTCAGCACGTCGACGCGTGCCCTCACAATATACGACCACCGAACCGAACAAATTTCCATTGAACGACTTTAGATATTTGCAAACTTGTCACGCTCTACGAAGGTACACATTCTTTTTTTGATTTGCCATCACGTTTGAAAAATGTTAATCGTCCTTCCAATCAGTTTCGATTTTCTGAGAATTAAGAATCAGAGATTTTTTAAAACGCCATTCGCATAACTTTACGGAAGAACGCATTGCTTTGTATTTGTTCTAAATTTTTTTTTTCAGTTCCGAAGAAAATGTTTTTGTTCAAATCTTTTTTTTCTTAGTATCGTTTTTTAAACTTTTACACTTGTCAAGATATTCGACATTGAAAGGCAAGGATAGCAATTTCGTTGTTGAATTTTTACCAAGGTGCATTGGTACAGTTATATGCATAAAAGCACGCGGTCTAAGATCTTTTGCGCTTAACAGCACTTCGGTGTTACGATAATGCGTCGTGTTTATGTTAATCTCTCCTCCGGGATGCTGGTGCATGATCCTGCTACGCTGTTTCCATTAAGCTGCGATCTGGTCTTCCGTCCTTTCTTATTATTTTTCTCTTAGTATTCTTTGCCCCTTGCTTGATGCAATTATCGCATAAACGCATACCCGATCGCATTCTGCTGCAATCTTGAAAATTCCTGGTTATTTATATACTTGAAATCACCCATACACGCTCAACGTTTTCGCTGGAAAAACATTTTTTTTTCTAAGCCGGTCAACTTTTCTTGGCACTCATTGTTCGAGGAAACAAAAACAAACCATTCGAGTTCACCTTCTCTCTACAATTGTAATTGCTTTTTTTTCCTCCGACAATTATTCTTTTTATAGTTACAATTCAATTGTATAAAATTTTAATTTTCTTCTATTGCAACTTCTTTTTCTGTGCAATAAATTCAATCAAATCATTTTCGCACGGTTGATTGAGTTATTTTCATCAAAAGTCATTAGAGGAAAACAAATTTAATTAAAATTGCACAGAAAAAAAATTTGTTGTTTTTTTTTTAAATTACTCGACCAGAAGACCTTGTCATGATTTACATTTGTCAATTACCTGAAAACATCCTAGACCTGAATTAATCACCCATTTGTCTAGCGTGCTCAATGTATCCACAAATTACTTAATAACCGTATGCAACCTTCTGAAACACATTAATGCAATTATACACGGCATTCCGATATTTGTAAACGTTATTTGAAAATATTTATCTACCTGTAAAAGTGGCGAAATTGGCATTAAGTAAATTACATATCCCTGCAAAGCGCGACTTCAGCCACAAAGAGGAGTAAAAAGAAAAGTGCATAATATCGACGATGATTTCAACGTCGCGTATGTACTTGCCGGTAGCACTCTCGACGCCGTACTGTAATTTTGTTCTGATTTTTCTGAGCCCTGCGGAATCCGGTGTGTGTAGTGGATATAATGTTGGTTTAATGCAGTCAAAAGCTAGCTGCAGGACTTATGACTCGAGTAGTCTGGCGTCCTAATCATCAGATCTGACTAATCGCTTCCGGTTACACTGTAATCTTAAACGCGCTTCCAGTATTATGTCCACGCGAACATCTCCTCCCACAACGCACAACTCGCCCTAGCTGCATTATTCAATCTTTTTTTCATGCATTCCTGCACGATTTGCATTTCGAGTTTAGCTTTCCAGCTCGTAATCATGAAAAAAATCTATTTCTATTTCCATATCAAAAATTGAAATGAAAAGGATTAAATTTTCGCATTCTCATTAGCGCGTACGATTTGATGATAAAGCTGGCGCCGTGCAACTACCCATTTATCATGTTTCAATCAAGAAAAAGAATGAACAAAAAATATTTAAAGAGCTTATTCATTAACATCATAATATTTCATACGGCCGGATAACAAATCGTTGACATGATAACTATTGTATAAATGGTGTGTGACTTGGCGACCTGTTAACAGACTGATGAATCAAGTTGCGAAAATGATTAATTGTCATAATCTAATTTGGCGGCGATTCCACAGAAACTGATACGCGTATGAATGAGTAAAAAAAGTTCATCGCGACGCGCACAAGCCATTTCCTAGTGCACTCTGTTGACTTTCGCACAAAACACCGATAACGATCACACGCATAAGCACCGTGTCTATTTTGTTGCGCGGTATTACCGTTACAAAATTATAATAACGATTGTATCTTCATCACTTCGATGAAGCTATAACCTCGGGGTAATTTACGTCTCACTGTTCGTAGGTAATTTTGGCTCTAAATCACGATGAAGTAAACCTGTAAATAAAATTCAAACTTGCGTTATTTATATTACATACAAAATGAGATCATTCAATCTGCAATTTCTCGTCGTAAATTACGTTTTGTTTGTACAAGGTCAGCCCATTATACAAACTTGCAATCGTGTGGCGTAAGGATTGTTTTTAAATCAAATTGAAATAACAAAAATATTTTATGCTATCACGAAATAAATCAAGTGACAGGTTTTTGTGAGATAAAAATTTGTCCTGACGTCATTGCTCGACAAGTTTATTAGACCGGCCGCTAATAACTTAATTTCGCGATAATAAATTACATGTTGTTGCCCATGTATTTTTAATAGTTTCATCGCCTCGTAATGAACGATCCTATGATCTTGATTAATTTTATGATCATCCCGACGTCAATTATAGAAGTTATCATCGGTTTGCGGTGACGCTATAGTTGAAGGGACGACGCGGTCTTACCGTAAACGCCCGGAAGGATTCACGGGGATCCCATTGATAAATCGTTCTCGACGATAACACTGGCTTCGGCGAGTTGTGCTATTAATAGAGACTCTGTTCGCGAGTTATCTACAAGACTCGTCGGGGCCCGGTTCCTCAACGACGCCGCGATTTCCGGCTCGTCGACGATTTAATTTGAATCTCGAAATTGAATTCCTACGAGCGCCATATGCGCACTAAACTACGAGCGATCAAACAGGAAGAAACGCGACTCGTAATTAAAATTATGTTTTGTTTTGTAAGATCGCGCGCGCTTCTTTTTCCGTGTTTTTTTTCGTCTATCACAAATTAACATGCGATGCGATCTTATCGGCTCTTGTTCAACTAGTTGGGTTGTTAGCGTTTATGAAGTGCGCACTTCATCAAGGGAGATGTATTGTTTTTTATACCCCCGGGATGTTTGTTATAACAAGAGCCAGCAAAAGAATACGATGTATGTATCATTCGTGGATTTTCGTATCGAACGCTTATAGAAAGTCGAACTGGCCGCAGAAATATTGTCTATAAATTATTTCACGCGAGATAAAGAAAATGGCGTTTTTATTGCATTGCACGCCTAGCGTTATAAAAGATAATATTAGTTGTACATGTTAACGATGGCATGGTAGTAAAAAAAGTGCACAAACCGCGCTCAAGATAATGCGCGATTGAGAATGAAATTTCAACTGCGCCGCATTCCAACGAAATAAAGAGTTCTTAGATAAACGAAATTTTATTGCCGACTCGGATCTTTTAATTGAAGTGAAAATGTGCGGTGTATGATACATACCGTGATCAAAAGAGACTTGAGTTTTTGTTAATGTACAATCAGTATTATGATATCCTGCTTCGATACGATAATTAATCTAATTTAGCTGCGAATGAGAAGTGTTTCAAAATCGCGCGCCACTCATTGATTTAAGATTCCAAAAGACATTCGGCGCTGACACAAGTATTAACATGAAACCTATAAACCAGTCGATATAGCGATTGGTAATTGAATGTACTGAAAAATCCTGTAACTGCGAATAAGAAATTTCGTAATTACGCTTTGGATGTCGAACTTATGGAAATCCTATATATAATTGCACGTCGATGGTAAATGTTATACATATTTCGATTATCATTGGGCAACTCACGTATCGTTATCCTTAAATTTTAACATTAAAATTAAATTTTATTTCGCTTGCGTCATTTCGTGTCCACGGATTAACGTTACCATAAAAAACTGCTGTTCGATGTGAAATACATAAATTCCTTAATGTATTCAAGTTTTATTGAATTGAAGTTGCGATATATTGCGTCACCGTGATTCCCCAATGCAGACGATCCACGATTTACCCGGAAGAAATGAGAACGAGTGCAAATGCGTCAACGTCAAGGTCACCAGACTGCAGAGAAAGTAATCGGTCCATTTATGCTTTGCCGAACGATCGACCGAAGTTGTGGCCATATTTCGCCAGCTTCCATCGGTACTTAATTGCCGCAACGCGCTTATTTTATCGCCGGCTTTGTGATATTTTATAACGGAATTTGAGACTTTCGATTTTTCACAGCGAAAGTGTCGTGTCACAATTCACCTCCACCAGGTTACTTCATAATTTATTGTGTTGTAAATTTGTTGCAAACTTTAGTGCATGAATTGAAAAATTGTGAAAAAAAAACTTCAAGATACGAATTTTGCACACTTTTTTTTCTAACGAGCAGTCGTCGTTTATTTATTTTTCATTTATTTATTAACGTGTGATAAAAAATTACATTTCCTGCATAAAAAAAGAGTAGCAGAGAAATTAATTAAAGTTACAAGACGCCGTGTCGGAGAATGTAATGTTGCAAAAGAACCGCAGTCTTCCGCGTGTTCAAATGTTATTGAACATTGCCGTTCGGTTACTTGTTGCAGGCAATAAGAAAACACGACAATGAGTTACACCGGCCAGATCAATTTTTTTATAACATTTGGCGTTTTTAGTTACACTACTTATTTGTTGCAGAACTTTTTTTATTTATAAATTTTGTGTCACGACTTTAAATCAATCAATGTCTAAGTTCAAACTAACCTGTTGTCAAGTGACAGTTCAATTGTCTTTTTTAAAATGTTTAAAAGAACCAACATTATTGTTTTTCTTTTTTATCACCTTCCTGCCAGCCTCACAGTTAAGTTGATAGGTTAACGAAGAAGCTACCGCGTAATTGTGCACACGCGTGTGATTATAATTATTGCGTACTGAGATCACGCAGTGTACGTTATGCAATCACGCACTTGTGTTCGTCTGCGTGCATGCGTATCGTAACGCCCACGCTCGAACAAATACTATACGTGTATCTTCTTGATTATGAGTTATCGATGGTACGCGTACCAGAATGAGCATGCTCTGTTATTGAGACGTAAAAATTAATCAGCCTTCTGTAAATGACTTGGCAACAACAACCCCTTCCAATTGAATTTAATTGAACAGGAAACATAACCAGAGAAAGAATCAAAAATAATTTTCAAACAAAAAAATTCGTCTCATTAATTTTCGTTGGAAAAAAACAAAATTAAAATATATGTGATATAAAAAATTACATACAAAAGATATTTTTACAGAATGGTAGTGACAGATTAAAAATAATGGCATAGAAGATCGGTTTCATAACCAGCATGAAAGAGCAGTTTCCATGGAAACCAGAAACGACAAATAGTTTTCCGTACGATCACCTGTAGAGGTTTCCAAGAATCCGAAACATTCTACTGGCATTAGAGATGAGTCTCAAGGTCACGGCTGAACTTGAACCACTGACAGTGTGAATCGCGGTTTTCATAGTCTCAGAGCAATAGCGCTGACATAAATCCGATCGCTTGGTGAATAAATATAAAGGTCATATTAAGCCAAGTCGTGCGATAAATTTCTTTCATGTAAATCGCTTCTACAAAGATGTCGGATTTATAACGTTTTCCCATTAGTCCTGTTAATTACAAGCCGGCAACGGAATGCAAGTGGCAAATAAAAAGTTATTTATAGCAAACGATATGCAAAGGTTTTTCCACTGAAGTTACAAAAAAATTGTCTAATTTTAACGACGGAAAATTTTCCACTATTGAAAATTATATGAATCGCTTTATTTTCGAAGCTCAAATTCAGTATGATATTTAGGAATTTCAATACGACATTTCCTGACAGGATCAAAAGTTTTTTATATTAATCAATATCCGTGATCAGTTCTCGTCAATAATAATCAATAAACAATTTCGAAAATAATGAACCCTGTCAGCTGTCATCACTTGTCATGTAAATATTAATATGCACCCGGTTGCGTACGAGAAAAGGTAATAACAGTTGCGCAACGTGAAAGTCTTTACTGGAATTCACTTTTACTTCGCCCTGACCTCCGCGGTAAACGAGAGTGATAGACGATGCGAACCGCACGATATGACTATCGATTGCATTTCAACGAATCGAAATTTGGATCCACGGAGGTGCCGTTTGGTTTTCCGAGTAAGTTAAAGGCGCGCTCGATACGCGCACACCTACATAAAAGTATAATCCGATCTCATTATCATTTTTAGACTCCGACTAACGAACGTTGGTTATCATCGTTTTAATTGTCCGATTCATGCACTATATCAGATTACGGGACACGACCGATATTACATAATCCATTGCAATAAAGCACGTCGATTAATTTGCAATCATGTACAATTAAAGCCATGATCGTTCTTCCGCCTATGAATCTTGTCAGGGAAACGGTCTCGGTGCAAAGACTTTTTCGTAGCTGTGCGATCTAATGAAGTGCCTCCAGCGACTCATTATGGTAATGCTAATTCATTTTGTCGGGTGAAAATTGCTTGATTGAACTTGTGTGTCAAGAACAATTAGGATAGAAACACTTCGCCAAGTGACTTTTGAATGTCGTCAGAGGCACTTGTTCGCGTGGCATTCTTCACCGCTTGACTTTATTACGTATCTTTATTTCAATGTTTATCTTAATGTCGAAACAATTATTTTTAATTCGCAAAAATATTTATTACTCAAATTATGGAAATTTATTTGACGAATGCAGTCAATTAATTCAATCGACTTTCCAGGTGAAAGCAAATTAGCCGATTGCGTTTGGTAAAAATCAAACGAGTTTTTTTACAAAAAAGAAAAATTATTAAATGACAATTAGGTATCCGTGAGTAATTAAGTTCAATTAATTAGGATCTTCAAGACGCGTGTACCTAACCGATGCTCGCCCATTTAAATTGCGAGTAAATTATATCGTAAATTGATTCAATTAAATGACAATTAGTTGATGTAAATTGAGAAAGGAATATAATTAAATTATGATATGGACCTACAAATAATACCTCCAGTGACTAAAATTAATGGTCGGACGATCGTGTATTATAATGAGTGTAACACTGATTTACGTGCGAAACAGTTGATGCAAATTACAGTGACATGAAAAATTATTTCATCGTGCTGTTTTTTGTAGATCCAAAAATGGAATATTTATGTACTTTCGTTGGTAATATAATAGTAGCATAAAAACATTACTTATTAATACGTAATGAAATAAAAATTTTGAATACAAAATTTTAAATGAACTGATCGTGACCTTTGACAATATTTTTTTTAATGTTAAAAAAATAAATAAAAAACAAATGACGTCTAAAATATTTTGAAAAAAAAACATATTTTCATGTTTCAAGCAAGTACAGATACTCCAGATCAGAATCCACAGAACTTTGGGATTGGGTGTTGATCGGAATGCAAAAGGTGTTAGGATCAGAGAATCAAGAATTACGTGTAACTTTGGTTTCGCATGTGAATTAATTCCTCTTAATCGAATATTAATGTCAAACAGTACTGGTAACTGTAACTGGACAAACCCCATCGAACTGATACATTAATGTATATATCACAAAGTAGCATACTTCGCGGTACCTTATCGCGATCATATCCCGGTTTCGATCCCGATCCCAGCACGGTTTCGTATCTTTTTCACGACTCTTGAGTAACGGGCTGAGCCGAACCGTGAGGTGTCTCACGACGCGAACTCGTCTCTCATAAATAACGCCCGGGACTTTTTATTTCCCAGTAGTTTTTCAGTCTCACGGGCTCAACCCTGCTAGCGACCGTGAAAAACAACAGTCAACGAAGAGAAAGTCGTGTATTAATAACGCTTTGCACGGAACTCTAATTTGTGTTCTTTTGATACTTTCATTAACTTTTTTCGATCATTTTCGCACGTTTATTGTCAGACTTTATGGTCCCGCACGTATACGATTAGGTCAGTGTCTGTTCACGGAAATAACGAGACATAATACCATGACGTCCGTCTTTATAGCCAAAGCCGAGCCCAAAAAATACGATCGTAAATCCTGCATAACGATCGCACTCCGAGTGACTTACCTAACCGTTTGGCTAGATCATTCCAGCGAGAGCAATTCATTATCTTGCTAACCTACTTCAAAGCCGCGCTTTTTATTGTGTCATTTTGCTGCGACAAACTTGTGGTAACCGCTAGCCATCGTAGATACGCGTCATAGACTTAAATTATACCATTGTTTTCCAAGGCAAACAGTGATCAACGAAAATGCAAGCTGAGATCCAAGGGAGGGATGCTACGCTGATTTATGCTGGCAGTTAATAGCTGCGTCGTAATACAAAGCGAAATTGAAGCGCTACAGTTGGCCCACGGCGATTTCGCGAGAATTTTCTGCTCCGAATTTTCGAACTGCCAAATTGGCCAGTCAGAAAGGCTGTATTTCATTATTCGAAAAAGCGCAAAACAAAATGCAAATCCAAGACATTGTTAAGACCGGGGCCTTGGTGCACTTTTATGGTCACAGATACCATAAATATATTCAAAATTATCCCTTGTGTGGCGAGTTTAATTATACCGCCGTTCAAGTTTTTTTCTTACATCTTTTAGGTCGTAAATATCTTTTATGAAACTCGACAAAAAGCAGTTCGACTAAAATTAATAATATTCCAAGTAATGAAAATAATAATAACAAAAATAATCGAAACCAAAAGTAAGGAAAAATTCATTTTTAAATAAAGTGTAAAAGATTCCAGGGTGTTTAGCTCATCTGTAGTAAAGCCATTTGAACAAGAAATTTTACGAAGGATTTCAAACTTTCGTCGATAAAAACTGTGTTCAATTCAATGCACGTACAAGAATGGATTGTTCTACACACGAGAGAAAAAGAATTGAAAAAATATTATACGCGTACGTGCGTATCACTGATTAAGCGAGTCGGGAAAACGCGACGGAGTAGCCAATTATATCGCAGCTCGATTAGTGACTACTGCTATTGCGACCCTTATCGAACAGCAACGTAATAAGTACCGGGTATTCGGCAACCGTGTTCTTGCTATCGCGAACAATTATCTTTAGCCAATAAAGGTTCGGTCATGCAGGTTCCAGTATATTTCCGTTTCTACTGCAAACCTTGACTTGCTATAGGAAGGTTGCGTTACATGTCTTTCAAGCAGAATGTCTTAATTAAAGTTGCGGAAGTACCACCTAGAGGAATTGTTCAATTTGCCAATATCATAAATCGAATTCGATTAATTCATTGGATTGGATGTTTTTTTAATGAAAAGCTTGGTTGAACTTCGTCCTTGAACCGCGAGTCACACTTTTTGTCACGTTCCATGAGTCCATATATACACAATCATTTTTTGAAACAAAAGTCATACATCATTACATAACAGAATTGATTTGACGATCGTATATGAATTATAATTAAAAATTCAAGTAGCAGTACTGCAAATGCCTTTAGTGATAAGATTTTAAACCAAAGTTTTGCGAAGATTAATAGCACATTCGACGTGTATTGAATTAATAGATCGAACGCTCAAAAAAGTGTTTACGGAGCAAACATTGATAGCGGTACTCAGTATATCTTATTGAATCGAAGGACGTGCTAACCAAAAGCGTAATCTACATTCGTGCGGTGATGACTTAATGGGATACACTCTGATTTTATCTGTGCTTTCGTTTAGAGTGCACGATCATTATAGATAACTGGTTATAAATTGTTTATAATTTCAATGTTGTACGCAAATTAACTAAACTATTTACTATTTATTAGTCTTAAAAAAATTCTCAACACAGTCTGTTCAAACGAAACTATTTCTGGAGCAGAGATAAAAGGAGTGAATTTATATGTTTAAGTTCTCAATGTAGCTTCCCACGATTAGTCAGCGGTTAACAGTCACGTTAACAGGACTTGCTTAAACAGAATTTTGTTAACAGTAAATTAGATTTGTAATTAACAATAAAGTTTTAAATAATAATTTTCTATTATTTTTTTGAAGTTAACAAACTACTGGACAAACGTCGAATGTCATAATGTGCATGTCATGATCTTCATTCAAAAATGGAAATACCACATGTTGTGACTGCGACGGATCTGACGGTGTTTACACTGGGAATTACCTTGTAGGTGATAGATATTAGCTTCCAACACAAGTGCGTTTTATTTTTCTGTATACGAATCGCCGGATGGCCAAGTCAAGGGAATTTATTGTTCTCCATTTTCTCAACTGTATTTGCGCCAGCCCCAGGGATGAATCTTTCTCCTGGTTCTTACTATAAGATTACATTATAATGCTCGTATAAGCTGTCAGTTTGTCTATAAATTTCTGGTCGTCTAATGAAAGTATCATCGGTACCAAGCCCGAGACTTTCGTTGTAAATCAATCCAAGATGGCGAAGATATGATCACGTACTGCGAACACAGACCAGCCAAAGCAAGACGAAGAACGCTAATCGACGCTGCAAGTTATACCTCGCGTTTTATGAATGGCATGGATGGGAAACGGATGTTTACATATGCCTGTAAATTATCTGGCCGTTACGTTCAATGCATCGAACTTCAACAATAAATTATTAATTTATCTCATTGCCTTCGGAATTATCGTTAAGCTAAGATAGGTGTTTCTAACTTTGATGGCACTGTTGTATGCCGATGATAATGGATGGTTGTTGAGATGATATTGCCTTGCTGATGACTCTAGGTGAAGTGTACTTGTAAAAAAAATTAGGTTATAGCATCTAGACAAGTAAACAAGGTAGCAGAAGTAGAACAGTGAAATTGATCCATTATTTCTATCAGTAGTTCAGATTGAAGATTAGAATTCAGTTTCTAGATTGTCAAATGATTATACGATAGACCTAATAAGATACACAAGGGTTTTCAAATCTGACTGATGTACGAACTTAGCAAATTTATTTTTTGTGTTTATATTTTTTTATACATGTAACCAGTAATTTTACTTACATGATATTAGAACCCTCAAAATCCACTTCAGATGATTGAAGAACCACTCAGCTCCAATTTTACTGTCAATCAGCTGATTATTTATTTAATAATAAAACCAGTGAGACAATGGTATTCGTCGATACTTGACGTTTCACATAATTATTCATTCAGAAGTATTTCAAAGAATTGCATTTAGGCTGGCTCAGTGTTGCGTGCTACGCAGCATTTACACTTTAGTCTCTTCTGCAATTGAAACTGAATGCAACTCGAAGAAAGGGCAACAAACTGGCTAACTGTTTATATGTTTTACAAACAACTCATCAGAGTAATTTTTTAACACTAGCATGTCTCCTAATAGCAAATTAGTTGATAGGGCACAAAGAAACGCACTTCACTTGTCAGAAGTGAAAACGCGTTTATTTACTCGACTTGGTAACGGTGACGTTTGTCACGTATACATTTAGGAATGAGATTGCGCCGACGACAGCTCGTTGAACGACAGGCATACATTCGTCAACGTTCACGTTTTCGTATGAGAAAGCGAAATCGAGTTTTTTTTTTGTATCTCGTCATTAAAACCGTTATCTTCCTAATCTAATTGCAAAATTCACGCATGGATTGAGATAATAATGATACAACAGAAGTGATTAAAATTTTAATTTTAATTAACATTTTTTTGGAAGAGTGCATTCCAATAGGAAGATTTCAATCATATATTGATTAGATACCGTTTTTCTACTGTTTCTATTGTCAACAAAGTGACAACAACAATAATCATATTTATTTTTATGTTCTAGGCTGGTTTTCTGTCGTGTCCAATACTGGTGGCACTGGAAGTGCCCGGGTTTATAGACGAGTTGGTGCATTGGTGCGAGCAGGTGTGCCATCGTTTTTGCTTGCAAAACCACTCAGAGCATACACTTTAACGCATTCTAAAATGGGTAAGCATTCATTGTTGGATTTTAATTACATTTTTTCAATTTCACTCTATAAAGTACAACAATTATTTCTACTGCTACATCACATAATAAGATAATAATAAGTTTATATCAATCCAATATTTTGGTTAACTATAAAGAAATGAAGTAATAATAATTATCAAACCAAAAATTAATATGCTTATTAATTTCCGCATTCTTAGAGTTGATAAATATACTGGTTGTTGCAGTTATATCTAGTATAACCTTTATGAGACAATTTTAAGAGTTAAACACAGTCGGAATAATTAAATGTCAATTGATAAATTTCAATGCAGAAATATTTATTGAACAACAGAACAGTTTTATATTACTTTTATTACTTCATAGTTAAATAGTGTTACCAAAGTGTTAGATTGACACTTGAATATTATCTATGAGTTAAAATGTGATACCGATCATCACAGTTTGTTGTCTGAATAATGAGTAATAATATTATAATAATAATGATGGATTACTTCGTTTATTTTATTTGACAGATTTCTTGAAAATAAGAAACTGAGAATGTTAATAAGTAATGCAAATGTACTACTTAGCAAAACAATTTTTTTCACTTGCAATGAATAGAATTCAAGGAATATTTTTCGTTAAAATATAGTGTTCATTAATAATGCATAGGTAAATCGTACGTGAGCAAAAAGAAAATCAATGATATTGTCGAAGCCTTAGTTCAAACACGTGAATGGTCATAATATGGTATTCAAAGTCAAGAGGGAAAAAACGCACTCACTGAATGCGTTGAGTGGTACCAGTGTTACACTGCATGATCGTTGTCTATGTTGTGCTACAATGCACAAAGACGACTGGCAAAAGACATTATTTTCTTAGGTGCAGCTGGTGGCCATGACACGAATAACAATCTGCGTTAAAAGCAGCCTAGAAATAACCCGTTGTCTTTGTTGTTATCGTTGCCTGACAGAACTTTGAAATCGTAACGTAGGCGAACGTTCTTAAGTTATAACATAATGAGCATGTAAAACAGTGAAAGCTATGAGCCCCAAGCGATGCAGTATTATGTCATTGTGCGTTTCATTGCACAGCAATGCAATTTTAAATGTTTACACTGATTGATTATTGTTACAGAAAATGGAAATCTCCGAGCACACTATACAAAAACCACAGTCCGTGCTGGTGAAGTGTTGCGCCTGACAGCTGTTTTCCAGGACACCAGAAAAGAGTCAAGCTCATCAAATCTTGCAGGAATCAGCAGCTTAGCAGACGGCAAGAGTTCCAGATCCAGCGAAAGAGATCAATATGCGCAGTGTCTTGATTCACACGGGCATGAACTTTTTGCTTCCTTATCTGCCAGGGGAGAATTTTATGCGACTTGTCAGAGTGGAAGTCTTGATACTGGAAGCGATGCAGTATTGTACCGAGTACACCAGCTGGCGAAGAAGGATCTTCCAATTAGAGTAAGTTCATACCATCTAACGTTTTCTGATGTAATTGTAAATCTTTTTCACATTTTAATTTTATATAATATTCGATTATGATCTTATTAAAAAAAATTCTTAATAACGTATAAATTGAATGAAAATCATTTTTTATCTGAAAAGGTACGATTAGTGGCAGGACCACTTCCAATTCCTCTACCACGTGATTATAGTGGACTTATGCAGTTAGAAACTGCAACAAGAGGACCAATCGTTTTAGGCTGTGTTGTACCTATGATGCCAGAGAGGCCAATGCCCGGTGCGACAGTACCTGAACTCTTAGAACTAGTAGCCCAAGGACCAGCAGCTCCCAGAGTCAAACGAGCTCGATTAGGATGCCCTTCGGAAGCTAGACTGCTTGCATCACCGAAGATGCAACGATTACTATCGGCGTGCAGGTATTTTTCAATTATTCACACGCAACGAATTCTCGAATTACATCGCGAAATGTAATTATAAAAAATAACTCGTTTCGTGCACGAACATATCCAACATAAATTTCTATTCAAATCATTCCAGAAGAGCACTTGATCAAAGGGCAACAGAACCAAGAGTGGCACCACCTAAACCAACCCCCATTGGCGGAACGCAATTGAAAGAGATGCATTTAAAAGAAATAAAAGCTAAACCAGAGACCAAGCCTATCTTGCAAAGTTTAAAGGAAGGTTTAGAACATATAAAAAAAACCACGATTCGAGACCGTAGTCATTCTCGTTCAAATAACAACACTGGATCAGGATTTCTAGAAAAGATAACAAGGATCACTCAAGGACATAGAAGTCGAAACCCAGCAAAAAAGTCCGCATCATTTACATTTGCAGTCCGGCCAGAAATTGAAATGAGATCACCAGAAAGATACGCTAGTTTGGAGTCAGAGTCAAACACTTTTATGTCCATGTGTTCGGTTGATTCAGGTTAGTATCATTGCAAATTACTATTGAATACTTCTGAATTTGCCACACCATGTCACAAGTCGTTGTTTTGTTCATTCAGGTAAAATACCGCAAGTACAGAGATCTGTGTCTACAAGTGTCTTGGAAGTACAATCTCAACAAGGAGACCTAGATCCACCGTATTCCAAGGTCAGAGATAGTCTAACTCCAACTCCGCCTACCCCTCCACCAAGACTTGAAGAAATCTATGCAGAAATCTGCGAATCAAGTGTAAACATTTGTCCGCTTTCCATATTTTCTGAAGATGAAAAACCATCATTGCCTAGTAGAGCGAAAAGTAAAGAAAATGATCGAGGTTATGTTAAAATTGCTGCACAAAAAGAAACAAACCATCTGAATGAAGAAGAAGAAGCAATTTACAACGTTATTTGCTGAAGAGTTCAAAAAGCAATCAGTCTGAAACAACAGTCGTGAATAAAAACCAAAGCTTTCGAAGACAATAAAAAAAGTTGGAGGGCGTCGGATCTCATGTTGTTAAATCAGTAAAAAAATATCTATTTCAATCCAGAATCGTAAGGACATCGACCTAATAGCTAAGCTCCAGCACTTATCAAGAAACGGCAAACGAGGTGAAGTCCTTCGACCAAAGCAAGTTCAAGGTCACGGTGGCTAAAAGGAAATTATCCTGAAATGCTTTGGTAATAGAGGCAGTCGCCGGTGATTAATCATTAAACTCTTCTTGGCGCACGGAATTCCCTGCGTTCCTTCACCCTCGTGTGCCTGTCCGTCATTTATCCCATACCGTTGGAATGACGCTCGCGCATTGCGTGACGCTCACGATCGTGATAAACGTGTAATTACACCACGATGTTACCCCGGGTCTTTGTAGAAAATACGAATTCGTCCAAAAAAGGTAAAGATAAAAGGATGAAACAAAAACAGAGGACCCGGGCGTCTAAGGTGTTCACGCGATCGCAATCATCTGTAATATTTGTACGTTGTATATACTATAGCGTGTAATAAAAATTATTCAAACCTCAAACGTTGCATGTCTTTACATTTCAACCAGCTTTCGTAATAACTTTATTTGCCGTGATGTGAAATTTCTCAGACCGGAGAGGGGTTAAGAACCGCTCATCAATTTTTTCTCCCTTGGTGGCCATTTCACTTTTTTGATACATCACAGGTAAGAACTGTCGCAAGTACATTTATTGGTAGGTACAATGATAAACTTCTTGCAAAAATAATATTAATTAGCTTAGTCATGAATTATAATTAAGATAAGATCTTAGCACAATTACATATGTTCCGATCGCGACAGTATTTATTCTTAAACCCACCGTTTAATATCCCTCTCTTCGAAAAATGACATTATCTCTGTAAATATATTATGCTGACATGATTCTGCACTAACAGCAAACTATCTTGTCGCTGGAAGATTGCGTTTACAGATAAAGGACCCCTTCATCAGGCTTGACAGAATTTTTTCTCGAAGACCTAAGTCGCGATGCAAATCTTTACGACTGATAATTCGGGACACCTTGAGCGTTATAAGTTCATTTTTGCTACTTCCACACAATTAAGGGTTTACGTTAAGATATTCAAAGGTCCTATTACAATCTCTTTTCGCGATTTGATTTATCGCTATGCAACCGTGTAAGATAAATTACTTTGAATTTATGATTCTAAATATATTTAATATCCGAGGACAGAACTTTGCACGATTATGATTTTTATGAGCGTTCAGCGTGGGTTACTGCAGTTTTATGTGCTTATGGTTAACGCCACTGTCCAGTCTATTCAATTACAAGAGCCCAAAGGGTTACGAATATTGCTAGTTTTCTATAGAGCTGAACACGGATCATAATATCAACGGTACTAGCAACGTTCCTAAGAGAAATAATACTGTCGTGATTTTTTTGCCGATTCTACTTTGACGTAATACGAGAACATTTTTATGTATGGAAATGGAAAACAACCTCGCACTTCCGGTTTCACATGCTAGGTCGTGGGACGGCACTTGGAAAAATGTTCTGGATGAAAAATCTTGCACAACCGTAAAAAACAGTTTGCATTTAACGTAAGTCACTCAACTGGAAAATGTTCACTCTTTGCTAGCTAAATTAATTACACTCGCGACATAGAATTTTCGTGCATAACCCAGCAGAGGATTGGTAGTTTCATGCAATGCTATTGAATGTGGAACAAGATTAAGAAGGAGTTTCCCAAGAACGCAACAACTCATGAACCGATTGCGTATGACAGTCAGCCTCCACTAATTAAGTCGATTACGTCTTGGGCTCTTCTTCAGTGAAGAATGACAGACAATGGGGAAATCTAATTAGAATGTGTTTCAACGCAATTCACTCCCATTAAGATGCCTCAATCGCGATTAACCAAGGGAGTCTGCATTACGTGAAAATGAGATCGTTTCTGACGTGATCGCGGTATCTGATTGTTGTTTCAATTAATACAACACGAAAATCGTGGCAATAACAGTTGAGTACTGTTGTGTGAAAAAAAACAACTGTTCTTGGAATGGCTTTCATTCAATGAAACTCTTCATGCAGCATGTGATAATTGAATAATCCAGTATTACGTTTTACACATAATTTTCCCCTGACCATCTCCGTTTTTTTCCAAAATTAATCGTAAAGAAATCGGGAAGAATCACAAATACCTAAAAAAAATATAAAAGTAACAGATTCATACGTTGAACCTGCTGTGAAGATTTAAACAATTGAACAATAAATTACAATGAATCAGTCGGACAACTATAATTACTCGCATAATTCTTATCACATCAAAGCTTCGCTTGTAATGCATTTTTATTGGGTGATGCACAGCATTATGATCTTGAACGAAAGATACGCAGTATTGCGTATTTTGATGATTTCGTGCGCGTTGTTAACAACGCGCACGAAATCATCAAAATCACAATGGTTTGCACTCATCTTGAGGAAACATAACTGAAGAATCGCGCGAGAGTTCTCAGTTGAATAGTATTCACGTTGGAAACACATGAATCAGCCGCGAGCAGAAAACTTCCGCACGTTGCATGATCAAACGTGATTACACAGCGGGATCTGTCCCCGTGAAATCCGGTTTAATGTTCTGTCCAAAATAACTGGATGTTAACGCGACATTATCTCGACTCAGCACGGATAAATTGTGATTACATAAACATCATAACGAGTAGATTGCCGGTCAAATTTGTGCAAATATGCACGCGGGTCCAGGGAAGGATAAGTGGCGGGTCTGGTTGTATTCAAAACGACGTTATCGGGGCCGGTAATCTTGGTCCACGGGTGCATATTTCAAGATCGGCATGCGTGAACGATTTCATGGCCGTCAGGTTGCCTTGCGGTCATGTAACTCACCTTTGCAACGTTAATGCGACAGGCATATATATGCAGATATATATATATATATATATATATATATATATATAAAATATAAATGTATATAGATATATGTAAATATATAAATATATGCTTAGTAATCTGAATAGGTGAAATGCACGTAAAATAAGTGCATACACACTCACAATAAGTAAAAAGTCATCCACTTTTTTAAAAATGTGGACGACCTTTCACGTACAATAAGTGCACGTTCACTCATTGTGAGTGAATTTTCACTTATTTGTTTTTACAGAGTGTATTATATATATTTATGCATACTCGTATAAATATGTCTATATATATACGATTTATAAGACTATTAGATTTTGATATGTAAATTAAAATTCATATTTTTTCTCTCTTTTCATGCGTTAACCCCAATCTTTATGCATCGCCACTGTTTGATTGTTAGGGGCTTACTGGGACCGATGTGCCTCTAATCGCGATCATTATATCAACTAAATTATTGTCTTGGTACCTTGTAACAGTTATCAATTTCTTACTTGATGTTTGTAATCTTCTCTCCACAAGGCATCATTCATCGGAGCTTCTTCTTTGTTCTTCTTTTCAAGTAAACTATAATATTATGAGATAAGACAATTTTGTGACATATTTTATCGTACGAAAACAAGAGTGAAATTGAATCACTACTCTGTAATTAAATTATATCACTTTCACTGTAAAGGAATGTTGCAAGATTAGTCTTAAAAAAGTTAAAAAAGTATGGAGGATTAAGTTGGCCGCGGATCGGACCGTTGGCCAAGTTCATGCGTAACCAATTCATTTTTGACAGTTTTTTGCTTTACCAGTATACAGCGCGCGCTTCGCGCGCGCTACATAGTATATTGTTTCATTTTTCAATTTTCAACTGCACATTTTCACCTGTCAAAAATAAAGCAACAAACTGTCAAAATTGAAATGGTTACGCATGAACTTGGCCAACGGTCCAATCCGCGGCCAACTTTATGGACCGTTCAACTCTTTTAAGATGGATTTTCGACAGGTGAAAATGTGCAGTTAAAAATTAAACCATAATCTATGTAGCGCGCGCAGCGCGCGCTTTATACTAGTATAATGAAAGAATGCATCACATAAGTTTGTCGATAAAAATGAAATCATGAAAATTTTGTTGTCTAATTTTTCAAATCATATTCGCTTTCAAATACAAAAAGTAACTCTGTGAATTATCAAGTTATTTTTATTCTGAAGAAACCATTGGATGATTCGAGGAACTATACTATTGTAGTTTATGTACATAAAAAACCTACGTACTAACCTAGTGGTATGTCTTTATACACTACCACGTATTATTCAGGAAAGAGAAGGTGACGTTCATTAGATTCGAATTATATCCTAGACTAGAGAGACATACCCTCATCACATACATTCAAACTTCAACGGCATAACAATGAAAAATCATGCGTCAATCAACATGACATATCAATATATCTGCTTGAGACGAGGCTTTGGTAAAATTTTTGGGTTTTTTTATAATGTCAGTTAAATCTAACAAAATTGTATGTATAGGCATTCTACCTCATGCGGGGTAGCAACCAATCTGTCATGCCATTCAATAGTAAAACGTGTGTGATGCAATTGGCGCTTATCGTTCAACCAATATTTGAAAGAAAGTATTGTGATTAAAATTAAATTATCATATGCAAAAAATAGTGAAAATAATCAAATTACAGTTGTCATCCAATGAATAGTATATTTCACTAATGCAAAAGCATTATTATTACATTACATTATTACAGCACTGTATTGCAAAGAAATTTACCATTCAAAGTTATTCGTTTGAGAAGTGTTCGTTAAATGCTTATAAGTATTATATTCTCATACAAAGTAATTTCGAAATACTTGCGAAGTTATATGATTAGAAGTGTTTAGATCTTTTGGTTAGTACAAGAAAAGGTTAAAGGTCTATGAGGTGAGTTATCGGACAAATTCACAAGATTAAAGTCATGAGGGTATTTCGTCGATTGCTCTGGGGAATACTGATCATGAAAGTTGATTATTACATACAATACATCAAATCACGAATATTTCGATTTTTTTCTATGTTTTGTTATCAAAGTTTGGCATCGAATAAAGTTCGCCTAGAACCAATGTTAATATTTTTATTAAATACAAAGTGTTGATGTTTTCTTCATCGTTACATCACCTTACATCTTTCTTATTCATATTTTTGTCACTTTATGTTTTTGTATTTCTCGTGACACACATTGTTAACTTTATCTCTTCTATTAATCAAATGGTGTATATTCTGGTTCATTTGCTTATACTTTTCCTTGTTTACATTACCTTATTCCTTGTTATATCATGTCTTCTCCAAGTTTTAAACAGAAGCAAAAGTAGATAACGAGATCTGGCATATCATCTTCATGATCAATGATGATGATTGAGCATCACTTTCGTTTTTCTAATCAATTAGTCTTAACTAACAGGTATACTAGGTTATAAAATTATGTTCAATATTTCTGTATATAAAACTTTTGCATTGACATAGTGAATAAAATAACTACACAATCTCACAATGTTCATCTAAAGTATCAGAATCAGATGAATGTTAATCAAATTTCAAATCCAAAGCACAATTTATTGAATCTTTGTGACAATGAAAGATTATGGAATACGAAAAGCTTAGCTTATACGACAGCGCAAAAGAATAACGAATAAGTTACTGTCACGACGTTGAATGCCTAGCGACTATAAACATTTTGGTACTGCAACTCGTAGCAAGCATTTATTGTCTCGAAATCTGCCTGCGCAAAGATATAATACAATATAATGGCCAGTTATGTAAGCAGATATCTTGTACTATCGTACACGTGATGTCTTCATTCAACATTGCCCTATCATAATCTCTCGAAGATGAACGAGCAGTCTTTAGCCGTGGTCGCGAAATAAAGCAAGTTCAAGGGAGAGCTCATCAATACTACTCTGATGTATTAAATGCTGCTCTTGAATCTTTGGATTTGCAATTCTTCGATTAACTTCTCTGAACTTTTTATCGTTAATGCTTTAAATAAGTGGATAATACGTGAAATCTCGTCTTGCTGCTCCGTAATCAATTATTACATTGCAAATGTCAGAAAGTGACATAAATGAAGTGGATTAATTATCAAAACATGACTAATGAAAGTGCGAGGGCTTTAGTTGTTGCTTTTAAAGTTACATGGTGCCTTGCCAATACCAACAGTTTGCAAGTCGTGTCGAGATTAGATAACAGAATTAAGTAACGTGATTCAAACCAATAAATAATTATTTAAATGCAACACATCATATTTGAAGCAGAAATTAAAAAAATTGCTGTTACCCTTTTTTGCTAATTAACACGACAACAAATTTACAATAGTGAACATAGCGAATTCATTAAAATTTTATGGTCATTATTTTTACTATTATTTTTTCAATAACCTTACTGAAAGCAGGCCCGTTAAATCGTCACTCATTACTTAGTTTAATTAACTCAATTTGATTACGAGGGAAAAATACCTTGACCTTTACAGTCAATCAACGTGCGTTTGCGTGCTATCCACTGTAAAAGTTGCTCGACGCTTTAATATTCCAAGTGTTGAATCGTCAGCAAAACTGCGGCATTACCAATGCAATTCGTCGCAATCCTGCCTGTTTTGACGTTCTACTTAAATATCGGAACGTTGTGTGTTCATGCATGACTTAAAATAATGTATGCAAATGTAACAAATCATGCAACGAATGCATTATATGGGGCACCCTGTACGGATGAAGCACGTAACCCAAGAGTGTACGGTCGTATTATCGTACGTGAGGAGAGCTCTTCTCTTCATGGTGGAGGCCAAGCTGGTTTGGTTCTGGTGTGAGTCGCGGCAGAGGGGACGCCAGGTCGGAATACGTTGGCGTCGTCTGGAATGCCCGCGAAGCATGAACGATCCCGGTACGACGGGTTTGCCTTTTACAGCCTCTCTACAGGTCGTTTCACTCGGGCGTGCCACTCGACTCGAGTGAAAACAATCTCGTTTTCATGCAGGGATTGACATGCGGTTTTAGTCGGCCATGCAAACTGATACCGACTTCAGGAATTACAAGCGTCGCGAACATCTGCTATCGTTTACTTACATTGTCGGGCTCTCGAAATTGCTAAATTGATATTCACATTAGAACAAATCATTTTTTTAATGCTTATCGTGACTGTATTTTTTATTCGCTTATGAATATGAGTGTTGCAACTCTAAACTTTTAATTTATTAAATTCGTACATCGTGATTACTCCAATTCATGTTTCTAAAATCCATTGAAGACAAGACGTGGAGAGGAATTTTTTATTAAAAAAAAAAAAAATAAATAAAAATAGCCGTGACAATAGTAGCGAAAATGCTTCCAGACATATAACTCTTCAAGATATTCGAATGTGATATCCAAAAAATAATTCATGCTGAGAGTCATTATTCTTGTAACTTTTTTTGTGATCGTTAAACAAGGCGAACTCGTTCAACTCTATAGTTTGCAATATACATAATTCTTTAAGGACGAATGATTTTTTAACAGGGCTCAAAGTTGACAAGATAATTCTTAAAACTTCGCGCACTGTTTTAATGTTGCGCGTTCACTTTAGAAGTTACGTTCTGGAAAAAAAAACTTGCATAACGAAGACAATAAATCCGACGTTTTATTTTCAAGTAGAATCCCAACTCTGCTACGTTCAAAATTTTCATTTTTAAGCACAAAAACATAGAATTATCTCATTAGTAATTATGCAATAAATTTTTAGCTATAATACACTTTTGAATTGATTTTTTATTTAATTTACAAAGTATCTTAAGGTAGAACTACGGTATACTTTGTGCCGCATGCACATACTATATCATTTCTCAATATATCTCTCAACATAAGCAAGATTCATAACACATTATATCGATTTAACTTTTATTAACTATCGTTTTGTACTATACAAAATTGTTTTAATTTGTTTGCGGTTTATGATATCTCAATTGGAAATCGTCAGATTGGGACGATTTGCCCAGTTTTTGCCCCAGTAATTGAGCCCAGCAATAATAAATAAAAATAAAAACATAAAAATGCCCAGTTGTCAGACTCTGGTACCATTGCTGGCCCAATTGTGTGCTATTACAGTGCCAATAATGTCCTACTTGTCTACCAACTAAAAGTACCGGTACATTACCAATCGAGAGCCAGTACTGGTTTAAGTTCGTTTGATAAAATTGGTGCCGTCAGTGAAACAGAAAAATGTCAAGATAGGGAGTTTTCCCTCACGGATGAAAATATAGTCGCTAAAATATATTTAATTTTATTGTACTTATTGCTGCTTTTTATGAACTTTTCATTTAAAAAATATATTTTATTTTCTATTTTATAAATTTATAAATTCATAAAATTTATTTCAATAATTTTTAGTAATAAATTAGTAAAACATATAAACCAAATATTATACTCATTACTAAGGCAACTGGTGTGGCGGTAACGCTAGCAGCTTGTGTTCGGGAGGTCGGTGGTACGAATCCCTCTTGACCGACCACTTCGAAAAAGTGTTTTAGATAATTTGACGTCATGTAATGTGTCCAAATTGAATGTGTACAAACTAAGTCCTGCTGAAAATAAGTGTTGAAGTCTAGGGCTCGGATTCCCTCTAATACCAATTTTTGGCTAGACGGTTGTAAAAAGGTAAATATTATACTAGTTGCCGGAATATATTTTATTTATATTTTCAAAATATATTTTCGTCCGTGCGGGTTTAGTGCCAAAGACAGCCCAAGAATGGTACGATCTTGGAATAATGAAAAATAAAAGTATGTTGTATAAGTTGTAAACATGTTAATTCACAAAAATAAATTAAGAAACAAATGAATGAACAAACAGAAAATAAACAAACGAATAAAGTAACAAACAAATGAATGAACAAACAGAAATTAATAAAAAACAATAACAAACCGGTCAAAATAAAAAACCAACGACAATTAAAAACAATAAAAAAAACCGAACAAAATGAAAAACAAACGACAAAAAACAAATCGACCAAAACAAAAACTGACAACAGAAAAACAATGACAAATCGACCAAAATACAAAACTGACGACAAACAAAAACAATAATAAACCGACCAAAATAAATACTGATGACAAATAAAAACAATAACAAACCGATCAAAATAAAAAACTGACGGCAAAATACAAGTAATCATAAAATTGGTTCCTCTGTTGTACATTGTAGGCTCTATTTGTAAAACAATTATGGCCCTTTAGTCAAACTACGTTGGCCTGACCTTATCATTCCAGAACTGGAACAGCTTTGGTCCAACACTGTTATACTATAGGAAAATTAACGAGTACCAGTACTGGTTAATCTGGCACCAGTCTTGTTTCAGTCTTGGCCCAATTGTATTTTTCTCAATGAGATGTCATCATCTGCATGATGTTGATATACTTCGACAAACTGAAGCAATGCGAATACTACTTTTTTAGTTATGTGTTATTTTGTTAGTAATTTAACATGTATGATATTTTAATCTATCCTACGAATTTGTACAAATATTTTTGATTATGTAAATTTTGATATTAATTATCTAAATTTTCATAAATTATTCAACATGACAGGAGTTCAAATCGAGAAAATTGTACTCGCAAATGTACTCGATTGTACAACTCTTTGAACCATCCCTTAATGTCATATTTAGCTGACATAAAAATTCGTGTTATATTTTTCTGTATTGTTATATAGAGCACAATTCTACGTCGTAAGAAAACGATTGCGATTACTTAACTGTAAAAGTGAGCAAGGTGCGAACAGTAGTCATGTGAGGAAGTGCATGTACACGTTTACCCGCTTGGTATTCTCTTCGCAGGAAGTATTACACAAGCAAAAAATGATGAAGATGCACTGACTAGGTGCCGGAACATGACTGATTAAAAACTGCATAATTAATAATACGAGCAGTGAAACAAATGCATTTGTTTCACTGGTAATAAAAAAATGTGCAATCTTTAGTGAATAAGTTTAAAAGTGTTATGGAATTCTCATAATAAAGCGTACATTCTGTTACGTAATCGTGCAAAAATTATTCCAAGTAAAACGCTCGAAAATAAAATTTTTATACGAAACACGCTCTATCAACTTCGATGAAAAATGTATAATTTTTTTATCATCAAAACATTATGTTTGTAATGTTTTAACAGCGAATAAGTTATTGTTACTTTTGTGTCTCTTACAAAACAAATATCGATGAATAAGTCAATCGTGCCCTCGTAAGAAAAATCTTTACAACGAAATGAGAGAGAGTAAAAAATTTTAATTATCTTTTATGAACAGCTGCAGTGTCAAGAACAAAATTTATCACAATGAAGAAGTTTATTTAATGAAAATGAAAGTCGCTGAGGAACAAAACCGGCAAGATGTAGGCCAGCAGCAGCTACAGCGTAACATACGTATATAACGTCAATCGTTTTACGAGCTTTTGTGTAACTGACCACAGGCTCACAATTCATTTAAACCTTAAAACTTGAAGGCTCTACGCAGTTTTCGCTATGCCCATCTAACCTTCCCGCCGAGCCAATTCCATTTCAACCGTTTTTTCTCGCCGAGCCTTCTTCTTATTGTGCGCACGTTCTCGCTATTTTTATTTTTAGGTGACGTCAATTATCCTGGAAGGAAACATGTTCGTTCTGAAGTACATCTCGTGATCCGAATTTCGCGAAATCGGTATTCGAGCGTAGAAGTTGACACGGTGAAAAAAAATGATACAACATTGAACGGGCACTTCAAAGTCTAATTTAAAATGTTAATGCCGAATTACAATTTCAGAAAAGTTTTCAGAAGCGCGGGATTTCAGGAATTGTTTCTCTTTGACAAGCCTCATCTATGTCATCAGCCGATGACAGAAATGCGAAAAATACATTACGCAATGGGACCGTGTGGCGAGCTGTGTTTTTGAACAGGATAATGGCTTTTTTTATCACCAAGAAACATCGCAATTTTTATAACAATTTTGAATCCGTTCGAAATTGAGTGAATTACCATATTTATGTAATACGATCACGTAAATTGGTCGATAAATTTCATGGGCAAACGAGAAAATTGATATCGATCAGACGATTCAGAAATCGGTCCTTAAATGTCCACGCGGATATTCAGCGATGCATTATCGCGTTTGCCAGAAATCACCGTTCCACAATTACCAACTCGCAAACGATCGAAACACGATCGATTAACTCTCAAAAATGTCTTCTGTAATACAGCGAATGGTCCAACACCTGGATTTTTTCGCAGAAATGCAATACCCTTCCCCCCTTTTTTAATGTATCATAACTTGTGCCAGTATGTAACGTACTAACCATATTTAATGATCTCTATTACTTCTGAACATAAATTATTAATTCAACATTCGTAATTTGCAATTTTATTTTATCGGTCATGAATTTTAAGAGGGCTATCTCGATTAAAATTCGTGGCTTAGCTTCACACTGTTGCTCCTTATAAATGCGGAGTCGAGAAAAAAAAAGGACAGCGTTGAGGAATCTTATAAATTTGGTGCGCATGTGTGCTATCATCTATATTAATGCCGTGTAATTTCAATTTTCGTGAGTCTGCGTAGCAGCGTAGACCGGAAAAGAGAGTACGCTGCAGAACACGGACGCGTGCCGACGCGTTGTTCGCCTTGCCCTGCATGTCCATTTGTGGAATACTTAGATCTTTGCGATGCCGCAACACACGGTAGCCTTACGTCTCCCCTCTTCGCGTTGCATCATCTAACAACTTGAATCATTGACCGATACTATATCATCTGGTCTCGCTAATTTGATTGAGTTAACGTCAACTGATGATATCACAAAAAAGCTACTAAATACATCTACTGATCCCGCGTATCCGTTGAGAGTTGTTTTCAATCCAGTGTGGATCGTGGGAATAACCTGGCAATTAATACTTCCACGTTGCGCGGAGTGAAGAAAATGTAAATAAGATTATGCAGTTGAATTCCAGTGCCCAAATAGTCAATTTCGATCTGTTTTGCAAAATAGATCTGTGTACACAAAATACTTTGTTACCGGATAAGCTGGAACATTGATTTGTTTTTGTAAGTATTTCAAATAGATGAATAGAACTACATCATATATATTATATATTTTTTTAATTTTTCAATTGAGTTACGATTTCAAATGTTGTTATGAATTTTATTTGAATATACCGAATAGCCATGTTTAGTGATGAATTACCGTTCATCGTTTGATACACGCCGTTAGTGTGTATCTGAGCAAGATCAATTGTCAGTGTTGCAGATGTGCAGCGTGAACGCACGCGCCGCGGATGAGGATGTGCCGCTGATAGAATATGAAAATAGTGCAAATTGAAATAACTGTGAATCTGTTCCATTAAACATTTTGTCTTCCTTTAAGTGAAAATTAGATTACTCAGTACCATGGATGCTTCAGCAGACATGATTTCAATTGAATTAAAATTTTATAGTATAGCCGAACCATCGAAAAATCGTCTTTTCGATAACTATTTTGTGAATTCGCATATACACATCATTATTAAAATAATATTGCAATTCAGTTGATTCCATATCTTTTGATACTATTTAAATTACTACAAACTAAATTTTTATTTAATTTCAACATTTTTACAAATTAGTCGAGTGAAAATGTGAAATACAATAATTGTAGGATTTGTTTGTAAGAACTGTAAAATTTTTGTGAATTGATTCATAATAAAAAATTATGAACAAAATTTTTCGGGCAGTTACACGTTTATTTCCAAGAAAACCCGTGACAAAAAAGCCTACAAAAAAAGCTCATGATATTATCCAATCATTATCATATCGTTCAGTCATTTTGTCGTTCATTTTTATAATCTTTTGCCGAAAATTCATGCTTCGTGGAACCCCTAACCACTCATTTACGACGTGAAAATGACCTTGCAATGTAATTTGATGTCAAAAACTTTGTCGTCCTCTTGAATGTTCAGGTGTTACGATGAAATTGAATGGCAAAACCAGTTAAGCGTTATGACAAAACCTCGAGAACGACATAATCGGAAACCAGCGAGAATAAATGGACCGTTTCGGAATCATAAAAAGCCAGAAAAATACAAAGCGCTACTCGATAACCAAACTAAATTCCATGTACAAAAAAATTCATTAATTCAGTTTCAGTTTCCAGATGATATTGCAGACTAGCATTCTTGATTCCGTTATGATAAATCAAGTCGAGTGTATTATAATTTCATAATATTGAGTGCCAATGAAGACACAAAAAATATAAGAAAACCAATCTTGATGATTTATGTGCAAAAAATATTGTACTTCGAACGTAATAACACTTATTCGATCCAGGTTGAATTTATATTAATTGTATCAATAACATGGAATCAAATGATCTTGATCCACAAAATTCGCTGTCATAAATTTAGTTTGCGATGCGAGGCGCAGAGAATCATGCAATGTCACGTGTGAAGATACGTTGGTATACGTGGGATTCGCGCATGACCGTGTATGGCTACACGAAATCGCGCGCAATCATCCGTGAAATAAAACTTTGGCAAGTTCCACTTTGCGAGACATTTTTTGCAAATCGCCATTATGATTTACGAGGTATGATTTTTCGAAACGCACCCATGTTTTACATTTTACCAATTTTGAAATTAAAAAAAATTGTTTTTTTAATCATTGTTTAAATAAATGATGACTTTTTTCTTCTTATTACAAAACATTTTATAATGATTACGAAATTTTGTTTATTGCGCAGCCATTAATCACTCACGTTTCAAGTATCATATTTTAGCAACTCCAAATATTTCTTCTGGTTTGTGTCTGCGAAAGTACAATAAGTCGATGATGAAGGGATAATACATCTAACCATCTTCGTGTGCCAAGAATTTAGGCGTGTTCACGAATCTTTGGGTGAACCACATCTCACGAAGAAGGGACGACGAGACTAAGTGACGGTGCACTTTTGCGGTTCAGCTGCAACGAAAGAAAAATGGACAAAAGAGATTTTAAAAAAAACATACAAGAAGATTCTTTTCATAAGAAGTTCTTGGTCAATAGTAATTCTAAGTGTGAAAAAAATGAGTTGTTTATTTTTAAAGTCAAACGAGAGCTGTAATTTATTTACCTTTTGGCATCTGACTGAAACATAATTGAAAAAGTTTTCCTTCTCTAATACAGTCGAAGTTCACATACAATTTATATTATGTATCTGTGCTAATTCACTTATGCAACATTCATTTATTAATCGAGTTGTAAAAATGTCATTCATTTTGTCGCACTTTAATTAGCGCTTGTATGTTAATGGATATATTTTAATATTTTAACTAATTTGCATGCAACTCAAGCAACTCAATTTTCTGTAACTAAAAATAAGCGTCGAAGGAACACTTTTGAAAATACAAAATGAAGAATAAGGCCTGAAAAATTATGTTACAACGACAGTCTTTTGTTACTGTAAAAAAAAAACATCATACGTCGCCGAGAGATAGAAACGTCTTGCCTGAATCATAATATCCAAAGATAAATAGTCTATTAGTATAGTAAACAAATGTTCGTGTCAACAATTTTATTGAATTTTACAGAAGATTAACAATTTTTTTGCTACATTACTTTATGTTTGTAAAACGAATCGTATGAACTAGCGAGAATATTCATCACAACACAGTTATAAAATTCTGATGGTTCCGAAGGTTCGACGACTCGCTGAAACTTATTGGTAACGCAGAGCCCATTGTGAGACGATTTCAAGACTGCTCAATAGCGGTAAATACGAATTCAAAGACACGTTAACGGTTCTGGATACGCCACACGAGCTAATCAGCTTGACAATGGGACTGTTATTATAATAGGGGAATTCTTTTATGATAGATTGCATCAGGTCGACTCGTGATCAAAATAACCATTAAATCAATCGTGTGATTGCGTTCACAAAAATGAACACAGTCGCAGCATTGTAATTGCGCCATACATTTTACGACTATTATATTATCAATATATATATAAAATTCGTTTTGCTTAATTTATTTTTTCCTCGACACAATGGTTCTAATCGCTGAAAATGTTTGTATCACCCACATAAGTTTAGTATCATAATATGTACTTGAGATTCCAATTAACTGTCCAACTTTACCATCTTGGGGATTTCCCACGAAACTTTAAATGAAAACTTTTTCTCGCGCGGCCCACTAAATTACAAGCTAATCCGGCCGGGATCGCCGTCCAAATTCGCGATTAATCTCAACCTGGGTACATCCACGCGATCCACCTAAATCACCGCGAACAAGTCGAACGGACCGTGCTTATTATTAATCAGCGGGATGGAAAAAAAGGGCACCGCGAAGCCGATTGCTCTCGACTTTCTCTTTCTCACCAACACGAATTCTAAGCACCCATCTCGCGCACTACTGACCAGTAAGCGCTTCTGTAACGAGGGTCCGTACGCATTCGACGACAGGGGGCCATACATCAAAGCCAACGGTATTTCGCTTGCATACATATATATTTTCCCATCGTTATTTTCCGTGTCGCCCTCCACACCCCGGGCCGCCTTGTACCGCGGACCTCTGACAGTGCCCGCTGCGTGGAATGATGCATAACGCATCACGACATAATGAGTCTTCTCGCGCGTCCATGGATGTGCGTATATATACGTATACGTATTTCCACGCGATCTATTGCCCGCGACCGCGATATTCCACCACCTATCAGCCCGTTCGTTTTATCGAGATTAAAATCGAAATAGCAGTCGCAAATGATTGATACACCGGTGTTTAGATTGTTTGAACAAAAGATACCTTGTGATAAATGTTTCCACCTAGGGAAAACAGAATATTCAGTATACGTTATTGAAATACGACACGGCCGACTGTGATCACTTCGATGGTCGGTTGAGAATCATAACGATCGATTCCAGGCATCCTGAGTTAGAAATTTAAGAAGAACAAATTGAAGTGAAGATACATTGCATCAATGCCTAAAAAAAGTAACTGGTTACGATGTGGAAAAATGAGTGATATCTATTCATTTTAAAAGACTTTTCGATAGATGAACTTAGATTAGAATCCAATGATAAAGATGTTTTTTTGGTCTTTGAATTAATAATTTCAGTGAAAGTGTCGCTAGGAAGCTCCTTGTTTTTACTTTCAATGTCAGAATAATTCAATCAGATTGATTGCTATCAATGTCATAATTATGGGAAAGTTGACAATACATACAAAAAATTCAAGTACAAATTATAGAATATTGTATTTTCACTGCAAATCTGATTAATTTCACCTTGAATAATTAAAATCGGGAAAGACGCAATCTTATCGTGCAAAAAAATCTTTCAGTGAAAACTTCAGAGGAAAGCAGTTTTCATTGGCCTAATTAAATTTGTCAGTATCTCAGATTAGCATATGGTCCACTCATGTGGAAATAATATTATGATAACATGAAATGATTCTGCATTTAACATGGGTTTTTCACGCCCAATTTAACATCGCTTTATTTTGTCTGTGATTCTTTTCTATACGTATTGCTAAATATTTCTTCATACCTCAGTAAATTTTCAAATAATTAAAGAAACAAAATTCGATCAATTGTCTGTGACACTTTTTCTCTTGTCAGAGCAAAATAGATCTGTCTTATTGAACGGCGAGCTTGTGAGAATATATGAGTGAGCGAGAGTGTATAATAGAAGTTGGTTTTTACACACTTTTATTTCATTTCAAATTATACGAGAAGTGCATAGAGAGAACAAAAGTGTATTGATAAGTATTTGAGTGTTTACAAGTGCGCAGACATAACTTTGCATAATCAACTAATATGCGTTACAGAATGGCAATTACATCACAATTAAATAAGAAAAAAACAGGAATCTGTCCGCATTTGCTGACAGGATGATTTACAGGGTTCTAGACATTAAATTGAGGCAATTAATTTTTGTAATACAAATAGATCATTTATATATTAATGCGAAGCTATAACCAAGCAATTTATGCAAAACCAATTGTAGGACAGATTTTTTAGTTCTGGAAACAAGTTGAATGAGTTGTTGATTAACATAAATCAATTTTCGCTGAATAGCTTCACCTCAGTTGCCGTAGAAATTTTTTTGGACGTTCGACTGGAAACAAGTTGAATGAGTTGTTTAACACAAAATTGATTTGCACTATGAAAATCAATATTATAAGAAAACTAATTACATCCAAGAACTCTTTGACTTCTTCATCTCCTTCAGCTGCTTCTGCGGGTATGTGTCTGTAAGACAAGTTTACTAAAGAAGACAAAAGAAGTAAACTTGTATTATTGATTTATCGAGTTTCTTTTCAATCGATTTTTTAGATGGAATTTTCTCCTTGATAAATTCTCTCTTAGATTTTTTTTTCATGCAACCATGCAAATCATAATTTGTGTACTTAAAAATTTTTACGAACACTCCGAGTATAACAAAAGCTCCAAAAGTCGACCCGCATTTGCACTCTCGCAGCCTTTTACACGCACTCGTACACTCTCACACACTCCATGTCCAATAAGACACAGGTCGAAGTAAAACTGCAGCTCTTTTTATACATAGACCACGAATGGTCGCGCTTGAAATAGTACGATACAAAAAGCGATGGCTATGATATGGAACGATTTATTTATTGAATAAACAAAAAAAAGGTTCATTTCGTTGGCAGGTTACGCGATGCGGAACTTTGGCGTGTTTGCCTTCGAGTGTTGCCGTTTAGGTTTAAGGTTAAGTGCACGTTTACAATGTATAATGTCGGAGTATTGCGATGTATTATTACTCTTCTCACGCCGACGTTGCTATTATAACGGATGAAATATTTATTCGTCAAAATAACCACTATTACAATGCTATTTTACGCCAGAAGCGCAAAGGGATACGTTACGCGTCTGGTATGTTAACACGTGCGCTATAATACATAACGGGAAGTCATAGCGCACGTGCGATAGAAATCATTGCGGAAAATAATAAAGCGAATGGTTTTATAGTGATCTTTGTTTGCGTTCGCGAGTGACTGCCATGTCACTTGGGTCGAGGGAGTCGGTAACAAAACGTCGCACCAATTTATATGACGGATCGTGAAATTTTATACGCCCGACGAGAAGCTTGTGAATGCTTCAACGGCCATTATTATGAATGCCTGGCACATTACGAAACGGATAATTTGTTTGACGCGGTAAAATTGTCTGGCGTTATGCAAGGCTGCGTAGAGCTGCAAATATGCAACTGCTATTTATTGAACTAAATCTCAATTGTTTTGTCAGTTTAAATGATGTCAGCTTCGGTTGAAAGAAATGCAGAAATTTTCATGAACATGAACATTATCACTGTTTCATGCAGTTTAAATACAAATTTTCCAGATATCATCATCACATTTTGCTCGGTCACGTTAATAATCATTTCCACACCGCAAACACTCAAATGATCACTTACAAGTCATCACTTTACAAAGCAATAAAAGAAATCATCCAGGAATCCGTAAAATCAAAGTACTCTCTCTCTCTCATTCTTTATTATCAGCCGCATCGTATGAATTTGTGTCGTACAATTACATCCGTCACAATTATTTCATCTCAACACGTGCAATCATGAATAATGCATCAAAAAATGCATGTTCAAGATTTTTACCCAACCCGTCAAATCCAAGCTCAATCGTAACTGTAACGATAAAATAGCTTTGCCTCTCGTGCAAATAACACGCACGTCGAACATTGTGTTCGCAAAAGCCATCGGCTCAAAACAACGTCGCATGTCTATCTTTTCTGTACCGACACAATCCTACACTACAAAGTCAAGGCAGAGCGTCTTTGCGCGGTATCGGACAATGTTTGATTGGTAGATCGATGCTTCAGATGTTTTTCTATCTAAGCAAAGTCATAAGGATGCGCACACATTTCACAAGAAATATCGTACGCTACCGAGTATACGTAGGCGCTGCTTCGATTGGAGAACTATATCCGAGCACTTTTCAAGAGACAAGGAGTGATGTGTAAAGACAGCTATATTTTGACCACGACTAGAAAGGTGGGTATGTTACACGTTTGCAAGGGGCAACAACTGTCATGCACACACACTGTATAAGGAATGTCAGAAAGTTGCAAAATTAGAAATATTAGAAAAAGGCAAATAATAAAAGCAGAATTTTACAAACATGAAAAATCCGAGGTATTGAATTAATTTATATTATTTTCGCATTTTTATTATTATATTCATGATATACGTAACGAACGGGATAAAAAGGGACGATATGGAAACCAAACGAGTTTATTTTCAAGAGCTGGTGGATTAAAGTTTTTGCATCCGTCCTATCGAGCGATAAAAGTTATACGCTGGCAGAAAAACGTCCCTGCATCTGCACGGGGCAATGTAAAACCTACATAATATTCAATGTACAGCGGGCAGCCCAATTTACAGTGTTGGCAAATTGCAAACGTTATGCGTTGTAGCATTGATTTCCAGGTTCGCCAGAAAAGCAAAAAGACTCGAGTGCACGTCAGCATGGGAACATCCTGCACAGTACCCCCGAGCAGGTTTCTAAGCAGCGTATGATCTACGATCTATGATCCATCAAGTTACAGTTAGCGCTAACCGGCCGTTACCAATTGATAACGTAAGATAACGAGGCCATTGACATCATGGCGCCAATCGTGCGCGCAGCGCGGCCATAGTGGCAACAGAGCAAACAAACTTAATGGGACCAGTCGTGAGACTCGAAGAAAGGGTTTCGTTAAAGCGACCAAAACAAATTTATCTGCCTTGGTCCGAGCCCAGTCCTTCTTTCTTGCCCGTTTTTGTTCTCTTTTCCCGTGTTCCCCGGCCGATTGGGAATGTGTGCTGCGCGGATTATGCAAAAAGATGCTTGAATCAGTTTTTGTTCCCGCGATCTTTACGAGCTACAATGCGGTTAAGGTAGATCTAGCGATTTTGGTGTTACCTGTTATCCGGTACTTGATCGAACAAGAAACTGAAATTGCGCGGATTCTGTATTGAAAAAGTTTCTGGCGGGATGTACCGGTGGTTTTTCACTTTATTCTGAGCGAATTCGTATAACATTGATTCTCATCAGAATATTATTTGAAATAAACAGTAAAGTGTAAAAGCAAAGGTGCTTCGAGGCTACAAGAGCTGTATCTAAATTGTTTTATATACAATTCGAGAATTAGTTTATTTCAATCTTTAACACAATTTTGATTGTCAAGAATTCTTATGCTTTTCATGACATAAAATAGATTAAACAGGAAATCATATGAAAGATTTATAAATGATACGTACGAAGCTTCATCGTTTGATATGAAAGATGTTATTTCTTCTGGGTTAAAATAAAAGCTGGAGAAAAACGATTTCTATTCCGGCGAGGCCCTTTGTTCTGGTTACATGATCCAATCATCTTTTACGCCAATCAAATTCAACCTCACCCCAGGCCAAAACTGAAGCGCAAAATGCGTCGGCCTAATGCCTTCTAACAAGTTTCTTCGAGTGAATTAAATTAATTCCCGCGTGTATTGCGCTCGATTGCGATCGAAAAACCGTGTAATAAATCTCGAGGCGATTTTTCCTTTTCCGCGCGAGATCACTTTCACGTCTGACGGCAAAGACTTTATTAGACCGCGAAGAGATTAGTGACAGATGAGCTATCGATATTTCGTGCGGCGCCAGATGCACGACGATAACGACGCAAAAACAGTTTCTCCATTGGATCTATAATAACTGTTTAGAAACGCGATCCATATACAAAAACGTAATAGAAACGTTCGTCGAAGATCTCGGACAGATCAGCGTTAATTTATCGGCGTTACGCGTGGATAGTTTCAGCGGGTGTATAATTTCCTTTAACGGAAACTATTAGTCGGAGAGAAGGGTTATTGTACATTGGCAGACGAAAGTTACAACAAAAAAGTGCGAAGAAATAGCGATTTCCGAACTGATTTTTTTGTAATCCTCGTTGCTTCTGTATAGAATCCGAAGAATCTGTGTAGTTCTGTAGAATTTCAACTCTAGTACGTGCCGTCAATTAGCGATGTCTTATTTGGAACATCATCAGAGGCAAACCTGAGAAACCAATGTTTTACGAACTGATATATGAAAACAACAATTACTTAAGGAGATTACATGTCTCATCATCACATAAGGGGGGGGGGGGGAAGAAGCTGCGGAAATTCTTTTTCTTGCCATTCGATTTTGTGTTTACTCAGAAGAAACGAATGAGGAGAGCAAAAGAGAATTGGAGCTAACTTAGAAAAGGACCGCAACGTTCAATCGTGAAACTCTAGGTTGATCGAAAGTAAACAGCATAAACTCACCGGCGGCTATATTAGATAGCTCGTGAACTGAATCGACAATCATTTCAAACTTGCGGCTACATGTTATTTAGGGTTTCACGTTACTCGTCGCTTTTTACGCCTGCTTATAAATCGTTTACGCCAAGCAAGATTCTTAGAAGTCCGTAAAAATTGCTTAATATCATGAAGCCGGTGATTCAAAGTGAATTTCATGACGGTTCAACTACATAATTCAAATGTTGTGTACAGAATGCGCAAAAATATATGCGATGCACAATGTCTTAATTCAATTTCAAAAAGTTTATAAGAGTTGAAACTTTTGGTCTGTTGTTTTGATTTCAAGATTCTGCTATAAATAAACCACCGAAGAGACCCAAGAACAGTTCAATTTATTACCCCCTTTTTGAAATCGTAAATCGAGTGAAAAATCAGTACACAACTGGTCGAAATACTTGCTTTCAAGTCGGTGCGACAACTTTCACGTAGGGTCGTAATTACGTTTTCAAACAAACGAGCAATGATGCAGAACATCACAACCCAGTAAAACAAATTGGAATAATTTCTCCCTGAATTGCGTAATTTCGGCCAAAACTGCGATCTTATTTCAGTCTCCGTGCGGACAGCAGGAGTAAGATGGAAGTCTCGAAAACAACGAGAGGAAGGTAAAAAAGTTGGACCGAAATGCAGAGTATCTCCGATCGCACGACAATGGTACATAAACTCGGGGCTTAATGGTCGTCCCATGATCCGGAGTACAGTTTGCACCCGAATACCAGCTCGGCAGGTTCGACGAACTCGAAGCCCGATGTGTACGCCGTTGTATTACATGGAACGACCAAAAGCAATCGGCCGATTCGCAAGCGTATAAGCGTTATCCATCTTTCGTCGTGTTTCGCGCGATTCGTTAACATTCTTCCCGAATCACGTTTCGTTTTGTTTTGTCGCTCGTCCGATTTTAACGACCTGGCACTGACCGATAGCAATTAGTTATATTCAATGCAAATGTGTGTTGCGGTGCATGCCACACACACGCGGACGGTGGGTGATTCGCGCTTTTCGTTCGCAACACAATCGGACGGCTTTGTTTCAATCAACGCCATCGGGGGCGCGCGAAGCGCTGTTAACGAGCCCGTTAACGCATTATGTCTCGCACCGTATAACAAAGCGTAAAAATGACGAGGTGTCGGGGTCATCGCAGAGCAACGCCTTCTTGTCAATCGATAAGACTTTGAGCGGCGTAACGGTACCGCTCCTTAATAATCGCGCGAAATGCGCGAAAGTAATTAATCTGTCCTGTGCCATTATTCTTCCTCGAATCATTTGCGAATTATCTTCGTTAATGACAATACGTGCTCACGCATGATGCCGTTATTAAGACTCTCCGGGTGATTTCTCAAGTGGAGTGACCGAACTGGCCTGTGATGCAGCAGAATGTCGTGTTGTATCGACTATTATGCAAGATGGAGCACTGTAAATTTGCGACGCTTCGGCGTCATTGTGTATACCGGTTGTGAATAATTGAGTTAATGTATAGTAATTGGTATACAACGTTTGTACGTTCAACCGTGGATTTTGTTTTGGAAAATATGGACTCCCATTTAATATGCGGCTTTTGCAAATTGTACACAATTTTTTTCTGAGCGTGTTTCCAGAAGAACAAAATAAAATTTAAATTGAAAATGAAACATTCGTAATGTATTATCGGAAAAGATGTTTTTTAGAGAGTAAAACATTTTCAAATAATGCTGCAAAAATGTTTAATTGATATTTTGTTATAAATCAAAACAAACGAAAAGAAAACAATTGCTAGATTGAAAATTGGTTCTGGATGAGTAGCGTAATTGATTTCGCAGGAATTGAATCGCATGTTGTATTGAATATCGCGTAACGTGTGTGCATGGAATTCAGGATAGTTGGCCGATACATTGACAGCCACGGTAGAATAAATCTCACGGAGCAAGTGAATTTCGTAAAGGCGTGCCAACGCCATAAACTTAAAAATACGATAACTTGACGGTGGTGGAACGCGTTAATTGCTACGTGGACGGTCTGGATGAAAGGAAATTTGATAAATAGCGTTGTTAAGGCGCGTTCGTTGTTCACCCTGCACGAGGCGAACGTACCCCGATCTTTTGGTTCTGATAAATCGTTTGCCGCGGGTCTGCGGTCAATGGCTCTGGCCATTTCGGCCCATTGCTCGCAAAAAAATTGTTGCCTCCTTATCCAAAGGGCATTGAACGTCGTGGATGATTTGCTTGGAGCCAAAGATGTTTCATCTGTCATAATTTGTCAAAATCTCATCTCTAATAGGATCATTTATTAAAGTTGCCAATAAAAATGATATCATTGATTATGAGATACAAAGTGGTAAGTTTAAATTTAGCGCCATGAGCTTCGAAGTGCTTCAACCCTCAACTCATAACCGTTAACACGATATCTTGGGATATCAAGACATTTTTTTATTTTTGAACATCAAAATAAGTGAAGTGTGGCAAAAAATATGAATCTGTATTGCAAATAACTTTTTGAAATTTAGAAACATTTTTTTTTTTTTTTTGCAAAAATTGAATGCTAAAATTACAAAGAAAATTATATTCATAACAAAAAAAGTCAAGACTTTTTTTGTGCCATTTATCTCACAAGTTTCACCCAGGTACTCTTCAAGAAACAATTTCGTGCAAGCTAAATAAATAAAAGTGAAATCGATTTTCATATTAATTTTTATCCGAGATCAATCCGTGTGGAAAAAGATATTGTTTTCCGCCACGAAGTCCTCTCACGAAAATCTAATTGATACGTCACAATGCAACCTGTTGGACGAAAGTTTCTTTCTCCTTTACGTAACAACGTCGAGTTGTATTTATCAGATCATTCTTGGAACAGGAAACGAAATCAAAACAACGCGATATAAGCGAGGAATGGAGCTTTGATAAACGTCGCGCCACAAATTTTCAACGCTGTGGAGACGTGAGTTGAGCGACCAATCTCGATGGTTATGCAAGCGGGTGTTATTGCTCATTATTTATTCAAACCGCGTCTTAAAATTTGATTCTCACGGTTTCGCACTATTTTATGTAGCTCCGAGCGTGTGGCGATGTATTATTTTTTTTTTCATTTTTGTTTTCAGAGAGTTCGCTTCTTTTGTAAGACCGAAGGGGAAAAATGAAGATAGGCCCTCGATAAGTGCCCGAGCCTAACACGACCTTCGACTTAGATGGCAATGTTATAACGAATTTTTCTCAACTAGATATGGGATTAGCCTTCGAGCGACACGAAAGGCAGCCGCGAGTTGCGTTCATTGATAGAGACGAGGGTGACAAATCGGGCCTTCTTTGCAATCAATCACGTATCTTTAATCACCTTTTCTTGTCGGACGGGTGGCACAAAAAACGATCAGAGCGCGCTTGACTTTAATACCGCAACCAGACAGATCTCGACGATTAAGGGAATTCTCTTTATTTATCTGGCGGCCTTCTAAATTTGGAGTATTATAAATTTCAGAGTCAACAGCGTGATTGTAACTCGTTATGTAATGCAGCTTTAATTTCACTTGTCGCTGGTCATCGGCATCCGGGCACAATTCAATTAATTATTCATCAAGCCAAGCCAGCGTATAAATTAAGTCGACGTATGGCAAAAGGTTCGTTCGGCATTTTTCGATGCAAACGTTTATGATCGTTTTTCAGCATACACAAATGTGAATTATTGTTATGGACCGCTTGGTCATTCATTTAAGACGAACCTTTGTTCTCCATGTTGCCACACAATTGTTGAAGTGTTTTTATTGCGTCGAAATGTGGATGCTCCGATGGACGTAAACTAATCAGCTTTAGGGTCCAATTATTTATCCTTCTTTTGTTGACAAAAAGACACACCGAATGGCATTAAGAAATTTACGAAACCACGCGTCCTTAAATCAAGGCTGTTTTTTTTATCAACCTGTTTGTTGTCGGAGACGTACTGGTTTTTGAGACATCGCAGTCTTTACAAATTAAGGACTTCAGACCGAATCGTATTTCTGATCATCAACAAAACTGATCGCCCCATTTGTTCTGCTTCGCTTCCTTTTAAACAGTCGGTTGATCTTACAGTCATATTACCAACAAAAAAGATGTCTCAATTGTATCACAAAAAAATAAAAATAAAAATAATTCAATGAAACTTTATTTCTATTTCATCAATTTCCAATTTTCTTCATTGCTGCCAGGGATATTATTTGCTAACGAAAAAATAAGAGTAATTTAAAAAAGGTTTACAAGTTTAACCTTAAAAGATGATTTGTGTTTTTGACGACAAAATGACACACGACTCATAATAATTGCTAGCAGTTTGAGATATTATGCTGGAAGCTTCATACCAGAAATGCACGACTCAAGATTTCTACGATGTAATGGCTCAATAAATGTTTAGTAAATATTTGCATAATTCACAGAAAGGATAATGAAATTACGAAATTGTTATATCAGGTTTCTAACGATAGAAATAAAATACTTCTTCAAACCGGTTAAATTTTTACATATAAAAGACTGAAAAAAATTAATCATTTTATTCATATTAAATAATAAATTTACAGTTTTAAAGAAAGAGAACATAATTTCACAGGTGTCATTTCAGTGATCAACGGTTCAATATTCTAAATCAAGATGACATTGAATTATAAGGACGTTTACAATGATGATATTATAAATGCTTCATTATTTAAGTAAAAATGATTTCTTATTCTGAAAAATGTATTACTGCAATCAACTGAAATAAATGTTACTAATGTTGAAATAAATTTGTTACAATAAAAAATCTTGAATACTTGATTAAGTGTTTTTATTAATTAACATTACATAATAATAAAATTACAATCAATAGTTTTTCAGGACTTCCTATTTAATTCCTTTGCGTTTCACTTCATTTCACAACGTTTAACTTGGTTTCATTGCGATTATTTGCGATAGTGCGATTAGTGAAAATATCAACTTTGACTATTCAACGGACAGATGAAGTTATATTTTGTTAGCACAATAAAATCACAGGGTTTTTTTATTTTTGTTTTCACTCTTATAAAAAATATAAAAAAAATTCTAAAAAAAACGCGAAAAAACTGATTTGTAGAATGTATGATAATTTTTTGAAATTTACATGCATTTATCTATTATTTTTAAGGTGAAATTGAAAAACATTGAGAATAGTGATTTTATACATGCTATTTTTCGCACTGTCGAGACTTCACGATAATAACATTCTAGGTGAATCCTCGTCGGATGAAATTACAGCCTCTTGGTGTAAGTTCGTATACGATTTTGTTAGAACTAATAAGCCAACAAAATTGCTCGAGACCTACGTGAAATATTTTTATCGGCCGTCTCATATAGATTAACCCCACCTTCGCGATTTCATCATTCCATTAGGCGATCGTTTTATTGCCGCGTAATGCAACTTATCCCGGCAAACCCATGGAACAACAAATAACAAGTTTTGCCATGAAAGAGAAACATTGAAAGTCAATATTTACCCTGGCCACAATTTTTGTTTCACTTTTATGACAGATAAATTGTTTGCACAGGATATTTCAGTGCAATAAACAGTCGGACGATGTGCGGGATAACCAATATGCCCACGCAAGGAATTGTGCATCTTCTGCAAACTTGTTTGTTCAGGCTTGCAAAATATATTTTGTAAACCTTGAAAGACTAATTTTGATGTGCGAGACCAATTAGAAAGCAACACTTGGAGAAATTAATTACGACAATAATTGGTAGTTTATATAGACTCGCCGGACGAAGAAATAAAGTACGCGCACCGAAGGTGGCCTTCGCGGGACATCAGTTAATTGCCAAAGACACTAGTGGCAGGTCGACAATCATCTTGACAGCAGTCGCAAGAGTCTCGCGAACCTCGCGGCAATAACTGTCGTCCGTACTGCGGTCTGCAGGAATGTGACCGTATTCCATCCAAGACACCCCGTAGGGCTGCGCCTAATTTACTTACGGACTAGTTTACCAATTTGCTTACGTAATCGTGACTCGTGGCTGTTTGCGAGGTTCGTTTTAGCCGCAACCACCGGTAACGAGACCCGCGAACGCAAAAATTCATCCTCGGTAATTTTCCCGCTTCTGCTAAATTACGGCATTTGTTTAACATACGTTTTGAAAAGCCAAACGCACGTACGCAAGGCCCCGCTTTAATAGCATACCTGTTGCTGTTTATTGTGTTGATCCCATGACTGTACATGTTTAATTTAAGCCCTTTAACTCACCTGCGAGTTTCATTTGCAGATAAAATAGAAGAAAACCTGATGGCGCGTCTAAAAATAGAAGTGACTCTTCCATTACTTTGAGAAAAATTGAAGCGCTCAGATAAAGTTTGAGCGCCCTCTCTCCCACTGTGCACCATTCATAAATCATGACTGCAAGAATGTGCAATCGGCGATCAAAAAATTGATTCCGCTTGTGAATTTACAATCATCGACTTACGATGTTGACCGAAGCTACTGTTGTGAGTAGTCCTCCTATAGTATAACCACTTCGCTACGTCCACCAATGATATATCATACCAAACTTTACGACCTCGCATCGTAAAAGCAGTCGTGCGTGTTATAAATATTCTTCAGATTGCTGAAAAATTTTTGACCCTGGAAAATAATTTACTGCGCTATGATTTTGAATTTATATTTTTGGAGTTGCAGTATTTAAAGGAAACCAAAAACCATCCCAGTCATAAAACTAATTCACTGGATAAATTTAATTAATTATAATTGCTTATGATTTAACGAATATTTTGAATTCATCTAATAATTTAGTTCATTAGTTAAAAAAAATAAAAAGAAAAAGAGGTATAAAAATGAATGGACAAAACGGTGAGATGGAATTGACGGATAAAACGAAACAAGAAAACTGAAAAAGATTTATGCAAAAATTCTGGAAATAAATTGAGTTGAATAATTTGACGTGTACACCACAGGCAAATTTTTAAAATTGTAAGTATTTTTAAAACATTCGCGTGTACCTCAAATACCATGAAAATTGCAAACGTCTGAAGAGCGTGTCCTGATACTCTTGATCGATGAACATGCTACCGTCGATAGTATTTTAGAATCCTCTAGGAAGCAATTACATCACCAAGCCGTAGGTCATCTTCATTATATTGGAATTTAGCTGTCTCAAGCTAAATTAGTGCCAAGCCTCCAACTTAAGCAGTTCGGCCCCCGTCTTTGCACAATGGTTATTAACCTCGGACCATTCGACGTTGGAAGTCTTACGTGACAAGACCCGCTACTAATAGCTGATCATTTTTCTCAAAAAATTCATGGATGATCGGCTTTATGAATGATTACCTTCGTACTGAGTGAGTTACTCCAGAAGTGATCGATTAAATACTCAGAATAGGCTGATATTCGTAGTGTAAAGAGAGAAATATGCGTTCCAGTTTAGCCATCCAATTAACAAGCGAACAAATTGTTTGAATAATCTCTTAACTTGGAAACATCTAATCGTTTCAATCACGCATAGGGGCGAGACTCGGTGTGTTGATGGTTTTTCTAAACACGGTCTTCAATCTTCTTCAGAATATTCAGTGTAAAAAGTTACAACAAGTTGAGCGGAGCCAGTTCTTATCAGAGAAACGATGCGTTTTGTTTCACAATGTAGGGTGATGTTGGAAAGGATTCGACAAGTTAATCAACGAGTTCGTCAGACTTTTTTTTATCTTGCTATCTCGTTTTTAATCGAATCCTCATCTCTTTCTACAAGACAAGCCTGGAGAAAAGGACCTGTTGTAACTTTGTTACAACTGTACACCAAAAGAGGGGCAGTAATAATTTGACCTTCAAAGGTTGATAGCACATTGCAACAAGTCCAACAATTAAAATTTGACACGTATCAATTAAAAGTAATTAGCATATTTTTAAAGTAGTCTGCAGATGGACGTGGAAAAAAATTTCATTTAATCGACGATTGATTTCTCCTTCGAGCAGTTTATGAAAAAAAACTGGTGCAACTTCTTGTAGAATTAATGGAAAATGTTTTGGATAAACGATAACGTTATTACAGTTGCACAGTTTCTGAGATTTTTGTTACATGGAGACTTTGGTTTATCACTTATCTACGATTCAATCCAGATCCCATAATTCAATCTATCATTTATTGAAAAACGTGAGACTAGTGAAGGTTACGGCAGAGAAATCCGTTAGTCAGAGCTGTTACTGTTGTTAGCCGAACAGCAAAAAGTCCAATTGATCACATCCCCCCAGTCACAGTGCAATCGACGATTGCCTCCGTCTTCGTGTATCAAATGAAAAAGTTAATTACCAATCGTCTCTCGTAGGATTTCTTCAATTACCGTCGCACTTCCCTATTCCCAAGATGGCGAGTATCAATCAATTTCGCAAGTCCTAAATTACCCACTGCGGAAGATCCGCTGTGAAGATTGCACTTGACCTTGTAATTTTCAAGATCCTACGAGATATGGTAATCAACGTTTAATATCACATTAACAATCTCTCTCAAAAGTTCGCGAAACCACATACTTGAAAAACTTGGATAAAAACCATCGAAATTATTATGAATTTTTATGATAAAAAGCTTATGTGTCTGCAAAAAATGTAAGAAACAAAAAGGCTCCTAAATTAAATGTCATATTCGATATGCTCGAGTCTCTTTGCATCCTGCGTCGAACGCTAAACGTAATTTAATATGCTCAGAATTACCTCTCGCTCGCGGACTATAAATCTGAATAGGAGGCGTTAATTAAAATGATCTCGATCGTGATGACAGATTAATTTCTCATCGGCGCAGGAAAAATAAGCAACAATTGAAAGCAAAAGATAACCCAAGCATATCTAATCGAAAGGGCGGTTGAAGGGGGAGGGACACGTTGTTTTCAACCGCAACGATATATTTTCCCGGCGATCGTAATTTATAGCAGACTATTATGCGATGGCCACGGTGGAATTCTTAAAATAATTTATCGTCCGCGTTGTTTTCTTCGTTTATCGAGTACCCTGATACCTTGTGTCTTAGGGGGTGCCCCTGGGAGATCGATTCATTAATCGATCGACTAATCGAACCTGCGACCTCACTCACCCCCGAACTACAAGAAACCAAAAGAACAAATTGACGGACCATTCGTTTTAATTTCATGTCAGAGAAAATGCTAGGCTGGTGGTTGCAACGAGACGACGCCGATTTAACGGCCGACCGCGGCCATCTTAGATAATAAACGCGAAGTTTATGCCGAAGGTCGTGGCTCGGCCGATCCTCACCTCGAGGGGTCCTGCGCCAAATGAGATTGGTTCCATGAGCCATATACCTAAAGGCGCAATCAAGTGCATATCTTTTGCGATACCACTGTACTATCACTGCGTTGTATGTGCACCTTCGAGCTTTTGTTGTTCATGTTTGCTCGAACAAAACACGCCGCAGAAATCGTAACAGCATCGTTTTATCTGCGGAATATTTTATTATTTATGGAGGCGTGTTCATTAATGTTGTACGAACCGATGAAAAGTCGCCGTTTGTTTAATTGTTCTCCAGCTGAAAGTTCGTTACGTCGTTATAATTTCTTAATTAACGTCGTTATTTTCCAAGTAAAAAAATTATAATTCACAACTGTGAGGAGAATTTTATATTTATTATTAGAATGTGACAATTAAAATTCCGAAATGTGTAACTGCATTTCATATTTCAGATGATCATTCACTCTCGGGAGCGTCCAGTGAACCGTGTGTGTTTCACGTGTGTACGCCACGTATATGAATTCACCTTGAATTTTAGCCATTTCTTTATTCATCCTGAAGCTTATCTGCAAGGTCTTGTCCTACAAAACCAATGAAACCGGCGCGGATACATTGCACTCGGCTCGTGCAATTTTCTTAATCTTTCCAGACAGATTACATCGCGTTCCACAAATTTGTGATCGGCCAAATAAATTCTACGTCATCAGTATCATTTAAATGAATCATTTGTCTCGTCTCCGGCATTTGCGTATCTCCTTTTCAAACAACCTTCGCAGTGAACGCTGCTTCATCTCAACTCCGAGGTATTATCGATAAGAACATATCTGACAACACGAGAAATGAAAAACTTATATTCCACGGAACCACAACTGCCTCACAGCCACCCACGGCGAATAATATATTTTCATACAGTAGCTATGCAGAGGTTCGTAATACTGCTTGGTTGTATGATTTTTATAATACGCAACACATTATTTATTGACATTTCCAACGAGTATGTGGATATTTAAATTTACAATTCAAAAAAATGAGGAAAAATCAGGTTTGATCGACTTGCACTTCTTGAATATGAATATAAAATAATTGACCAGTTTCAGATAGTTCTAGCGATAAATGAAAAATTACAGAATTCTATGAAATTCTGAATAATCGACCTTTAAGGTATTTCGTTCAAGTTCGCAAAATATAAAAACGATTGAGTATCTATAAATGGAGATACTTATTTCAATATATGCATTTTTGAAGAAATTTTATGTTAAATGTAAATGGTGATGAGTTTCTAAACTTTTCCATATTGCATATAAAAACTGTAAATATAAAATAGCATATAATCATCAAACAAAATTCTTTCAGATTGAATTAAAAAAATAGATTATACAAAATACAAACATTTACAACTAAATGTTATTTGGAAAATGCTATCAGTACTGTTTCGCTAGAACAACCTGAATCCTGATTCTTGAAAAAAAATCACAATCGGTAGAATTTCTTTTGTAACGTACAAAACAAATTAGTGCAATAAAATATGTAAAATTCTTGAAATTAACCAATTATCGTAGACAAAGAAAGGGTTGATCGTAATCTCCCTCATGTGGCCTTCTACAGTTTTGATAGAGGCAGCAACCCTATTCACTTTTGCTCTCTGTATCCTTTTTATCCGCGAACCGGATTACGTGCATTATATGGTCAGTAGTGGTCTCATGTATACCCCGACCGGTGCCTCGATAACTCATGCAGACTAACTTATTGCTATTGTCCAAGCAGCACTCCTATCGGCGGCGAATTATCGAAGATCCGGCGTTTCATTTCCATTTTGTTTTGCCGGCCTATTTGCATACACACGTTAACCCAGATTAAAACGAGTTAAATATAAAGCATTATTAAGAGTCGTTATTTTTCAAGCGCGCTACAGATTGTAAGTGAAATTGTATATTGTCCTGCAAGATTGTATTTTCTAGAATAAAATGCGTGAACATCGGGCGAGCGCAAGATAAAGTTAAACGCCGCTTGTATAGTTTCGCTGCGATACACGTCTGTAATACATTTTAAAGTGTAAAGGCTCTGGCTGGTTTGCTCTGGCTCTGAAACAAAAGATGATTTAACACTAAGTACCAATGTAACTATTATCATTAGGCTGCGCGAGAAAAAAAAAAAACCTCGCAACCAAGCCGGAGGAAAGTCGACGTGAGTATGATAAATGATTTTGGAAAAGATAAATAAATACACTAGTCCAAATGAAAAACGCAACACTTCCTATAAGAATAACGTACAAAAGAGTTGCAATTTTTTATATCGACCAGTATAATAACAAAATTTATGTAGTCGCGAGAGTTATTACCACACCTGTAGAAGAAAAGTAGGAAAAATCGTGGAGATGCGTTGGATTCCACTCCGGCATTAAAATGTTAATTAATTGGCAAAAGGCAAAGCAGCTACAACCGGATTACCGCGGTGACCGGTAGCCGCGTGATGCGCAACACGCCGCAGCGCTCGTTTGTTGTCTTAAACGTTAAAAATCCTCCACCAATCATCGTGATCCGAATGTGTATACCTCGGTTTCACATATAACTTCTACTGGTAATACCGCGCCGCGTGAATCACCAGGGCAATCTTTTGATCTTCGCGGTTTAATCGTCGCATCGCAACGTCACTCGCTGCCGGGTGAATGCCGAACACAAAGCAAAAGTTCGACGCGCGAGAGCACCATCTCAACACGGTTTCCTATTCTCGCTCTTTTACTTTGTTCAACAAAATTAACGAAATCTGTGTATATAAAAAACGACTCTCTCCATGCGTGTATGTGGGTTAATAAATTGCCAATTCGAAGAAGACGTCCCCACCTCGCGGTCGCTATTATACTTTCCTCCGCGGATTGCTGCAAGTGAGGTCAAAATATAGAACGAATGCTGGTAGGGAGAAAAAAATCTAATTGCGGAGAACGATCAGGTGTTGATTTGGAAGTTTTTTCTCTCAACCTACATTTCAGTGGATGAAAAATGCATTCTTTTTATATTCGACTATAAAATATCGAAGCGAAAAATATGAACTTGAATTTCTCGAACGGACAATTGTGAAGAGAACTTCATTGACCTTATACCAAAACCGATTATATCTTTCTCGAAGAAATGATTTCTTTCCAAGCGTGAGACATAGTGAAAAAAGGCTGGTTTTGTTTGATGATAGAAAGTGGTCATTATTGTTATTAAATTTGATCGTAATTGGGGATAGAGAACGACCGCAAATGAGATTGATTGGGCAGGCACAAATTCGTGACCTATGGATTTTTCGATGAGAGGAGATTCGTTGCTGATAAATTCCTTGCTCAAATTAGAATAGTACTTTCAAAATCGGGACTATTTAATTTCTCGTTGCTTGTTACTTTTGTTAATGCTACTCAGATATAAATTACGACCAGGAAAAGTTTTTATCTAAAAGCAGTTCGATTTGATCGCAGCCAAAGATCCATTTTTTTGCTGTTCTTAAAAATTATTACACAATATTGAAATCAGATCTGCGAAATTGTGTTCAATTTATTCGACTTAATTGCATATAAACTGATCCGATTTAACAGTCCTTCTCAACAGGACTAATCAGATTTGATACACCCCTAATAATCGCTGGCTTATATTGATTAATCTTTTCTTAAACGATGTTATCGTAACGAAATCATCAGAAGATAAAATCGAATTTATATTCCAGTTACGTAACCTACTCTGCTTTAATTTAATAAATTTATAACAAAAATGATCGAATTCATCAGCTTGTGATTAGACCTAGCTGATAAAACCACATCAATCACAACAGCCATGTAACGAGATGTTATCTGATTCAGTTCAATATAATGAGACCTTATCTTGTATAATTGAAGTTAGTCCGAACCCAAACGAGCGTGAGTCAATTAAATTTCACTTAATAACTTCCAATCATCATTGGATTCAATGATAATCAATATTAATCAGTAGCTGAAATTTCAAACTTTTCGCTCGCTCCATTCGAGTAAGTGACTTAATTTGAGGGCGCAACGGACACAGAGGCCGTCTTGCGAAATAGCCACAATTTCACAAAAAAGGGAATCCGTATGATTATAAACGGCACGCTCTTAGTATAGTCCGACATGTAAATCAAGTTAATCTCTTGGCGATAGTCGAACAGTGCGCAACAAGAGGCGAAGGAACGTTTTCTCTGCAGCGAGTCCAAGGTTGACCGTGCCGCGGATAAAGGCTCCGGCGAGTCGCGATACCAGATAGTCCAATAATTTCATAAGGCAGTCGCTATTTGTCGACTTAAATCACCTTAATCCGTTCGCAAAACGCAAGGTCTCCAGCCGGATAGCCGCAGAATGCACAGTAGCCGCGCGCATTGACCAGACAAGCAAGCCCACGCCGGTCAAGCAAGGCGGACAAATCATTTATTGGATCACTGTCCTTTATCGGATTTTCACAATATTTATGCTAATAAGAAAAATTGTGTGACAGATAGACGAGTTTATTAAATTCCTCCCTGCGAATACTTTAGTGACACGAACGTGTAATCACAAACAGATTGCGAGGATTGGGCGTACTAATTGTTTATGACCCTGCCGATTTAGCTGTGATTGGATAAGCAGAACTTATCAAACTGAATTACTGTCTCGATCAGCAACAAATTAACATTTTTATTTGCAATAACATTACAGAATGTTCCAACATTCTATGACATTTCAAAACATTTGAACAAAAATAATCTTTTTGTAAATTGGCATCGGTACAAATATGTTCGCATGGATGTCACATATGTAAACATATTTGTTAACATATGTATATAACGTATGTGACATATATGTTCGCTATATATATTACGTATACATTTTAACATGGGTAAATTAGATTAAAAATTTTTTTTAAAAATGAAATAACAAAAAATGTTCCCTACAATCCGACACTGCTTATTTAACGATGCAAATACACATCGTTACACTTCGAAGAAAAAAGTGTTAGATAGTAATTTTCGCTGCCGATCTTAAAAAGCTCGTTGAACCAGTTTTGTTTTAAACGGTTGACAGTTCAACGACATCGTTGAACAGCTATAAACGAAACAGCTCTCGCGATTAGGCCCCTCAAGTCGTTCATGCTGTAGAACAAGGCGTTGCACTGAGGATAAGACCTTAAAGTAACCATGGTAGGACCTACGACGCTCATGTCGAGTGGTTCGATGACCTAAACGTTCAAGGTTACGCCACTCGTATGAATATACTGGACCTCGGGACGCGGATACTGACGGAAAACCAGTCACTCTTGGAGGAGAAATTCGCTGATTGGTCGGACATCTTAGATAAACAGCGGTCTCCGGAACAAAAAAAAGGAGTATTCTTACCGAAAACATTTTTGAAGGCAAACAGTCAGAGACGAATTTCGAGTGCCCAGACAGGACCTCTTCAAAACTTCAAGACGAAAATGGACGCTTTCAGAACGAAGACGATTAAACAGGCTTGAAATGAACACAAAATATTTCGCAAAAATCCAAATAAGGTGATGGTTTGATTAGTTATAATCATGTCCCTAATTAGATTAGAGTGGCTAACTAGATATTGCAAAATTGCTTAGTCATGCCTTAATTAAGTATCATTTTATCTGGAGCAGTGAGTTAATTGGTAGAATATTCTTGTCTACGAAATCGTGTAATTTTTTTTCTTTTAAAAATTCAAGTCCGAAAATTGATTTTCTTGTTGGACGATGCAACCTGTGAGGTTCAATAGACTCAAAATTTTGTGTCGCCTATAAAATTGCACCGAACGCTTGATACTTTAATTGAGTGCCGATAACGTAAAGTGCGAGTCATAACATAAAGATTTTAGAGTGAATAGATAAGTTTATCGCGGCAATATAAATTTCGCGCAATCTTAAATAGGTAACCGGATCAAGTACTCTCTGCGAGTTCTTCTCCGATACCGACGAAATTCTTAACCATCATCCAATCCCGATGCATGGAGATCCAGATGTTCTAAATATAAACTTCACCTTGGCGAGGTCATCGCAATTTCTCGCCGACTGAAATTGTTGCTGAAATCAGTACTGCTAATAGTGAATTCGCCCTGCACATAAATAATCACTGTCATAATATATAAAAGCCAGCATAAAAGGAATAGTTTGAGCCGCACGTCAGAGCCGCCGGACCATGGAAATTCCGGATCTCTCGAGAGCGCGCGCGAAATGCTTGGCGAATTTATTGAGCCGTCTCCCCGTTGAATTATGTCGATTTTACAAATAACCGATCGCGACATACCAGACTACGCGCAATCTGTCGCGAGCTCGATTCCGCGTTATCGTTTGGCCGCGCGGTAATCACCCGAACATTGTTATCCGCGTGTTGGCAGTGCTTTATGATGCTTAACAGTACTTTATGGTAGTTAGCGGTACCAACATTAGTGTCTTTTCCGCGCGCGGGCCTGATGAAATATGCGCTCGGCTAGACGACGAGCTATTGTTCGCGGCATGCACACGCATGCACCTTTCGATTTATATAAGGTATTACTCAATTTAATAATGATAGACAGGACACGATTTATCCTCAGCTGGAAAAAAGAGCCGAACGCAAAAGTGCAAAATGACGGAATTAACTGCACCGATTATCATAATGGGATCATTAATTATTCACGAGTCAACCTACTTAAGCTGCGTACAATATTGAGACCCTTCGCGGCACAAGAGGATATATTCGTTCCATCTTTCAACAAAAGAGCGACGGTCGACGAGGTCTCATACGAAAGTGATCACTTCTTTGTTTTCAACATAACTGTGTCACTTGTAAATTTCATTCACTGATTTTTTTTAACGGCTCGGTTTCAAGATATAGCTTGAACTCTTGTGGTTCAGGTGAAATTGTTCTTGCGTGCCGAGAATAGTTCTAATACATCAGAGGCGGATTGCTCGCGCTAAATCGATGTCTTCAATTATGTCTCAATTTTTTTTTTTTTCAACCGCGGTTATAAGAACTCGAATGTGAATCAATTTCAGATTTATCGGTACCGTATAATATCAACTTGAATATAACAGTTAGACGATTTAACGAATCTTTTTTTTTATTTTGGTAAATAAATATAACTGCAAACGTTTTTTGCCCTCGGTTTTATCGCCGTTGACTATCTCGTTGGAATCGCGTTCCTCTTCCAAATCAAATCGCGTTGCTATTTTTATGCCCATGTCTCGGAGACACGATCGCAGCAGGTTTCCTTATGTTTTTCACTTGGCGCTATATATCATAGCAAATTACAAGCTTATCCTTGACAAAAATGGAAAAAAATGCAGTGGATTCCCTCTGGGATTTGCTATTCGCCTTACTCGGAGAAAGCTTCGTAAATCAACAGAGTATCTTAGGGAACAGCGTGTGTCTTATGTCATTTGGGTCCTTGCGCAGTTACTGTCGAAAGTGAGAGTTTCGTGCACGTTGTAGGCGGCACTTGCGTAACTACACTACCGTTTCTTGTTTGTTTTCGTTAATTTCTCGCCATGATGGATATTTGTAGTCTAAGATATGAAGAAAAAAATCAATTCTCAATATACACACCGACTCAAAAAACGATTTCGAATACACAATCGTTTCGTAAATTTCATCTGACCTATGAAGCAGAAAAAAATTTGTGTTGAAATTTTGACGATTGAAATGCACATTTTGCGGATGCAAATCGGGTTCTATATTTTCAATCTTTTGACTCCTGCTTAGGAGCAATTGGAAAGTGGATTACATCAGTGCAGTTGCATATGAGAAGATTCTCGGGGCGGTTTCAAACGTCAGACGGGGTGCTTACATTCACAACGTCAAGCTTCCCATATCAGATATTCATCTTTCGGTCTGGAGTTTTATTGCCATCGAAACGTAACACCATTGTCGGCTCGTGGGACACTTTATTGCGAAATGATACAGTATATGTACACGCGATTCTGCGGCAGTTTTACTAATGGGATGATTATTATTTGCATTACATCGTCGTGGATTATTAATTCCAGCGGAGAGGACAGAAGAGAACGAAATGGCGCCCGGCTAATTAAGAGTAATTGCCAAGTTTGAGTAATGGTTGTGTGTATGCCAACGCGGCAATCGATATTCGAAACAATTTCTCCGTTACGTTTCAGCAAGTGCCTAATTATTTTGTAACGATGCGAAAAATCGCTGCTGATTTATGCGCGCCGAAACAAATCACCCGTGGTTTTTATTTTTGCACACGCCACGATCATTGAAATTCACATGTGGTTATTGTCGGTTTCACAATGCGAACTGATTTATGTACCAGTGTGGGTTTTTTGTTCTGTTTTTTTCATTTTTACGAACTAACTATGTTTGACAAACACGCGCAATAAGTACGTGTACCTCGTTGTTATACATACAAGAAATACCAAAATAATAATATAGGCGACCGAATGGAACGCTGCAATGAATACGATAATATGTGGTTAATGTTAATAATTTATAAGGACTCTAATGATCATACGTAACCAATGTATGTTTGCAAGGGTTGGTGATATGTTTATTCGGTGATTTGCAATTGTGCACACGCAGCAACAATCATATAATTGGGACAGCGCATTTGCAGGTTGCAACGACAACTATATGTGGGATGCAAATTGTTCCTACATGTTTAGAATCAATTATATCTAACTGGTATTTTGAAAATTAAAAAAAAAATGAAATCTAACGAAGCATTAATTAGCGAGTGTGTTTTTCATACGAAATTGAATACGGAACATTCTTGATGATGTTTTATCTTACGTTCTCAAAATCGCCATGGTTCAAACGCACGGTGGACGAAAAAGTTTATTAGAAGTATAAGAAAATTAAATTTAATTAAAATGATAAACTGTAATCAGGAGGAGGAACGGACATAAAATCTAATTACTTGATTATAATGGCAGTGTTTTTCTCTTTGATCGGACGTCTGAAGCGATGGTCGTGATCGCGCTTGCCAATGAATTTTCCGTGTAGGAATGGTGCTTGAAGAAGATCATAATGCTGCACGACAGTGACGTACTGTCAGGAATGCTATGACCGTTTGTCCGAGCGCACGCACCGAGCTCGTCTCGCGTGGGTGTAAATCTGATTTATAACGTTTTTAATATAAATAAAAGTATGCACGAGTGCTTGCCTATCACATAAAGATATAATGCGCGTTGGTACGTTTGCGCGACAATGACATACTGTCAGGAATTTGCTTGCAAAGAAAAAGGTTGTACTTCGTGGGAATAGAGTAGGATTTCGTTAATTTATACTTCTCAATTGTGACAATTTGTTTGCAATATGTGAAAAAATGTCAAAACAAAGGTAGTGGATTCTAAATGACTGAAAATTTTGCCAATGTTTCTTGCGGATTTAAAAATTTTGGAATTACAAAACGGAATATGATTAAGGTTTGCGATATTGAAACTTCTTTCGCTTTCTTGTCTTGGAAATAGGAGTGGATGAATTTTATTCATAATATGACAATGAATTGCGATAATTCATTCGAAATATATATTCATGCGGACTGTATAAACTGTTGAGACATATAAGATTTATAATATCAAAGGTTAAATTGTCCCATAAGAGAAATTTGTTACAAGAATAAGTTTATGTACGAGCTCATGGTCCCCTGCGGATGAAAAACAATACGAAATTTATAACTGGGGAGTTATAAGGATAGACAAAGAGCAAGGGTCGCTGAATTCGATTCCTGATAAGATCGACCTGCTTGTTCTGCATAGCTTTAGAACATTTTTCCTGTGCACTTTTTGTTCTAACAAACGGTTGATGTTGTTTTGACAGATATGAATAATTCTAATGAATAAGAGAGAGGTTCTAAGTTCCAAGAAATTTTTTTGTTCGTGCTCTCTGTTATTGTCAGTGAGGATTTATCCGTTGATAAATAGTGAAATTGAAATTACCCTTTGATTCAATTAATAACGTGGTAATAATAATGAAGTATATATTTCCATTATTTTTGTTTCCTTATAGACTTGTAGACTGTAGCTTCGGGCGGTGACACGCGTGCTGATACAATTTGTGACTTAACGGAAATATATCAGGTAGCAAATTGCGGTCAAAGGAAGTTGAATGTTGTTGGTTTAATCGCAAAAACGATAATACCGATATCACGTGTTTAACAAGATATGCTTATTCTTATTCCATTGTTCTCAAAACCAGGAAGCAACTTTTTTCATATACACCAGCGAGCACGATTTTTTCGCTAATCTTTTGGTTGATTACCTTAACAGTAAATTTCTGTTAGCAAAAATCCAAACGATATATTGACTGAATAACAAACGACAAAAGTCAAACATCAATTCTTTGAGTTTAAAATTTTTACAACTTCCTCCCACACCTTCGACGGCGCATTCTCGAGTGACACTTTGCTTATCTCCCGCGGCATTCAAACGGTTTCGTCTCATCTCGAGGCCATCAGAACCACGACGCGAGCCATCGTCAAGGCATTAGCGTCACAATTAGCCGATAACATATCTAATGAAGAAATAGACAATGCTCCTCGGCGATAAGATTATCCGTTATCGGATCCATCGGCGTGACTTAACCGCGTGTCCTCCCCCTCTTTTTTCGAGCATGCGAGATCGCGCGTTTACGAGCGACAAGAATCAGCAGCGCGCGTAAAGCGCGACTGAAATATCGATCGTTATCTCGCGAAATTATTACATCTGAAACCGAAGACGCGGGCTCGCTTTACGCGATCGCGCGATTTACGATATGGAGCGAGCATCTAACGATTTCCTTTTACGCGGGGTCGTGCGGAGCCTCACGAAATACGATACCGGATGCTCTTGCGCGAGCCCCCTCCCCCCTTCAATTCTAAGCCATTTGCCCGCGAGGTCGGGATTGTAATATCTCGTGATAAAAGCACGCATTCAAGTGCATGCCGACTTTTTGTTATCAACAATCGCACCAACTTTTGCACAAGATCAGATGTAATTAGTTTTTGTGAAATTCAGTGTACCAAAGAGTTGTCAATGCATACGCGCGCTCGAGATGAGAGATTGTGCGCGAAATATGACACGGTGGGACAATCTATTTCGTTAATGCGTCGCTGCACTTAGAGTAGACCTCTGCGAAAAAAAAGAACTCGCAGGCCAGCTAGATAGAACCACTGGATGTGATCATTAGGATAATCGGGTTTTATGGTGTAAACTTTTAAGGACATGGGAATACAATTAGGAAACTCTGAGCATGTAAACCAATAGTTTATAACCGTTGTTATAAAATATAGTAGTTTATAAAAGTGTTTTTTTTTGTTATTTTATTGAAAACCTGAACGCCGGTAAGACGACTGCGAAAAATTCATGTTTCGTGCATTCCTCTCATCCCCTTTCGCTATAAACAGCTGCATAACTGTTCTTTAATGAAAATGATACGTCAGCGAAAAAGAAGAGTACAATTTCGTGTTCATTAATAAGCAAGCAGAACACAATGGTGAGATTGATTATACTTATGAGACATAATGAAAAGTGTGCTTCACGACCATCATCAGTGTATCAGCTTGTGCAATTAATTGTTTGCTGCTTACTTTCGTATGAAACAAGATCCTCATTATAAAAAAAAGTTTTTCGTATGGTCGACAAACATTTTGATCAGGAGGATCTTTCCAATATGTTAATCATTTCAAACAATTTTATTTTTTAAATTTTTACGGCATTAAATAACCTGTCTGCAGGAAAATGTTGATTTATCAACCAGTTATATAATACTTATATAATTCTTATTTTAAATTTTCATTTAAAATTTTTTGAAATCAAAATGAGAATTTTCATTTATCATACTTGTTAACAAATTGGTTGATTGAAAATGCACTTTCAAAATCATCGATAAAGCCGTCGTTACTTTTTCGCGCCATTAATCTCGCTTTCTTTAACAAGGAAGTCCGGGGCCATAATCACACACTTTTCCTTGTTTCGTTATTACGATTTCATCATTGAACCCGATCGCAAAAACCGGCACAACTACGTTCGTTCAACTCTTGTTTTAATAATTAAATCGAACTCCAATTCAACAAATGCTGCGCGGACTCACAGCGCCAACATAATGGGATGACTTTTTGTTTTAGCTGGGAAAAAGCGAATCACGATTGGGTATACGTACACGCGGTCACATCAGCTGGCGCTTGGAAAATCGCTCGTACAATGAAACGTTTGGGAGAAAATTTAATTTTACCTCTTTTTTCATCGAGTTCATGACGCTATCGAACATTGTATCATATCGTTTTCAAGTTATATTCTATGCAGTGTCCCAATAGCATTCTAATGGTAATCGCGTCAACGAAATAAATTTCATTTGCCTACACGTCTCGTTGTAACGGTGTCTCGTCCCATGACCAATCTAAGGTTGCGTTAACTACCGTCGCGTGATTAGCTTGCATTAATATTGATTCACATAACGTCACCGGCTGCGAATGCACGCGAGCCAGGTCAGTTCTTTCATTGCCTGGTGAAGGTCGAGGTCAACGACGACGAGTTCAGGAACTTTGACTGTCAATCTGTCATTTGCAAATACTCTATTATTTGGGTAATATTTTTCAAAATGTAACAATTTCATGAAAGTTTAATTTGGTTGACTGTCAAAACCGACATCTTCCTTTTGACATGAACATACTTGTTCATATCGCAAACAAAACAAAAGACAATCTATAGATATAGCCAATTTCAAATTGATGTATGACAGTCTTTAATACCTTTTAACAAAGCGGATAAAAGCTCTTTTCTTAGCAAACACTTATTGTGCGACGATCTGGAAAAAAACATATAGTACTTGTTGAGATTCGACTTCGATACCCGACGTTGCCGTTTACTGAATCTGCGTTCTACCCCAGCATTGGGACTACTTATAAATAAATAACAAATTCAATCAGGCTTTCCTAACGGTCATGAGTACAGCGATTTTTCCAGTTTCTATCTGACTGTGCATTCCGATGAGTTGAATAGCCTCTCGCAAACATCCGATATAATCTACGAAATCTTTAATCAGAGTGTCAACTTGGTTTAATTGGATTTTCACGAGCATAATCACCGAATCGAACAACGGACCGTAACATCAGTTTCTCTTTCGAAACTTTTTATTTCGTTGGCTAACGTGATCGGGTCGAAAACGAACAGCCACATATATACCGAGTACAAGAACGAAGAAGATAGCAAGCCGCGCATCTCGCGTTTACGAGCGTACTTTGGCAAAAGTCCTTCCTGCGTCAGCTAATACTCGCGCCGGGCACCCACGAGGGACAATTATGGGACACCATATACGTTCATCCGCCAAGTTCATCTCCCGCACAGTCACACACACAAAAGCTTTTCTCCTCACACGAACAGTCACGAAAATTTTTGCCAGGGTGTATAATGGATACACGGCTTACACATACAAGGAGCAGCTTGAGTGGACTTGTGAGCCCAGTTGAAAGGTTCACAGAGACTCTTGCGAGGAGGTCTGCATCGCTTTCCTTGCTTCATTGTGTGAACAACAAGGATGCAGTCAGGGGTTACCTGACAGCTAGCACACAATGCTGCTGTTCCATTTGCAGGGCGGACAATTTCCTCGTACCCCAGCGTTTATTCAGAATAGTTACTGTTACTTTTCTCCTACCGTCTTGCGGAGAGAACAAGGTGAGAGGTAAGAAAACAAAAATACAACTCGCTTAGCTGCTCAGAGATACAGCTGAAAGCCACAAGCTCCCGCTCAAGATGCAGTGCAAACGAAGTTTCGAACGTGATGAATTCAGGATCCGCTTTGTGTTGCGTTTATCCGATTCCTTGTCAGTCTGAATTCTCTGCCGGACAACCGAAGAGGGGGAAGAGGGGGTTTTTTGTCGCAAACAATTGTAGTTCAACGACTGCTGGGGAAGAAAATGGTATAACAAGAAACTCTATAGTTGAGAAGTATAATTATTGAGTTTTCATCAATTACAAAAGCATTATTACCAGTTAACAAAAACGGAGAGCAAAATAGTGTTCAACTCGAGTAAATTGTTTGATAACAGAACAAATATTGTTACTTAGAAAAACGATTTATGACTCTGATCGTTATGGCTTTTCGTTTCTCTGGATGGAACACTACCATCGATGCTAAAGTGCACTAAACGATGCGGGGAATAAAAATTTCGAGATTACTGTTACGGCTAATGATCAAGTTTGTGATAAGAAACTGTAAAGTTTGTTAATGAATATTATTAGCCACACATAAAAAGTTAACTAAATGATAGACAAGGGTCATTACCAAACAAAGATAACTCTGTAGATTATCTGTTGGTGTATCAATTATAAATTGAAAGAAAACCGGCTAATTTCCGTTCGCGAAACACACCGGAAAAGTTTTGTTCGGTTATTTCTGCGTGCGCTATTGTCCCAACGTGAGAGAAGGTACGAAAATTTCGTTCCGGTCGGCACGGTATGCATCTCGCTTTTATATTTTTGTCGAAGCCCTTGATGCTTGCGGAGCTATATAATCATCGAGATTATTGGCGCTTTAATGAACGTTTCCCTCGAAAAGTTCAATTGCTTTCATTAATGACGCATAATTGAAATCCCTTCGCCTAAGATCGTGACAATGAAACAATTTACATTGTTAAGGTAATAGCCCACGTATTCTACGACGCGGACATCCCTCAATTAGCTGTCATAATTTATTTACGACTTTAACGAATTTGATTATCACGCGCGTTCGCTCCCAAGGCGCCTACCCGAAGCGCAAAAAATCGAGCCGTTAGACTCATTATGCGTATACACTTTGTTGTAACAATAAATTCTATCGTACGACTGGCTTAGAAAATGATTATCTTATCAAAATACGACAGACGATTTTAGAAATCAAATTTTGTTGGTACTATATTACATATATATATTTTACTTCTGCCCATAGTGTATTCCAATTTTACAAATCATATTCTACTTCGCTGAATTGTAAAATTAATGATAATTTCAAGACAGTTATAATTCAATACGTTTTTCTGATTGGTCACTTTCTTTCATAAAGTATATTGGCAATGAACCATTTCACAGTTTGCTAACACAAAAATTTTATTGTAAAAAAGCAGCTACAAGTACTACACTGCACGTGTGTTTCCAGTAATTAGATGTGAGATAGGTCGGTTGTTTATTGAAGTAGAAAATTGACTTTTAAGCATCATGATAGAAGATCTCTAGAGAAAGTCTTTCTGTGTATAACAGAGTATTTTTTGCATGTGAAATTTAACGAGTATAATAGATGGATATCGATACAACATCAGATTAATTAGACACTACCGAACAATGAAATCGAACCGATATTCCTAACCGAACAGTTTGATACAAAAAGTTTTTCCTGTCGTCACAGCCAAGCTTCCGTGATCGGAATATCTCAAGATGTCGGCAAGAACATACTGCTCCTGCTCTCTGATAATAATAATTATAGTATAATGATAAAATACTATCTGTAATAGATTGAAATTTAATTTTTTTTTTAATTTTGTACTTTTACTTGAACTTTTTTTATGAGTTTGTAATGTACTTGCTGTAATCATATCTTAATAAATTGCAGTTGTTACTATACCTGATTTCAATTAAAAAGCACTACAAACTTTATTTGACTGATACAAATGCATTATGTCAACTTATATCCATATTGTATTTTATTTTCCAAAGTTAAAAAAACGCTTTTAAGAGCTCGGAAGTCGTGAAACTCTCTCGTGTGGATAATGACACGAGATTATACGTTAGAATTAGTACAGGCAGTAACTGAAAATGATTACGTAGAAGGTCGCAAACGGTAAAACGCACAGAAGAGGAGACCGGCTCCCGTTCAATGATCCAGAGCAGCGACGTCAAAAACAAAACTATAACGTTTGTTAAGCTAATAGTTTATAAAAGTATCACACTTGTCAAAAAATATATCCAATTAGAAAAAGGCATGACAAGAAACAAAAATGAACTACACGTCTTCAAAGAAGTAAAGATTTTCCGAAGAAGTTTTTCACGTTGTCTCAAATGTTTATTTCCTGATAATGACATGTTTTAATCCTGACTATTCAGTTTTATAATTTAAATGAATCAGGAGAAAAAGGAATCATACCCGAAAAGTGTTAATCAGGTGCCCTTTCGGACATCAGAAGGGTGTCAGAAGTTAGTTGTTGTCCCCGGTATACTCGGTTTTTGATTGCCTCACAGGCAGAATTTAGTAATGGTTGAATGATTAAAGGGTTGTCGTTTAACATTCTGATTGTCATTAAAAATTGTGATCAAGATTTTAATACAGATAATTATTCAAATATTAGTCAAGGGCGAAGCGCGTCCTTAAATCTTATAACATGAATAGAAACGTTGAAACATTTGCTTGTTTACAATACACATTCAAAAACCTATCGGGGGAGCGCGTAGTGCGCGACATCCTAGTTTCCTCTAAAAAGTTCACGAGACTAAATAAAAATATTTGAAATGTCAAGAAAGTTGTAAGAAATATTTTTGTAAAAATAAAAATTAGAAAAACTCTCAATAGAACTATTGCGTGCAATCTACGTCTGACGCAAATTTAAATCGTGTACAATTATTTAAAAACATTGTGAAACATGGATTCGTGCACAAAATGATGCTTAATGTACGCGGCCAGCGTTTTGTACTGATTTGCATACAAACATGTGACTCGGTAAAAATGTGTATACATTTGCGTCGAACTGTCGCAAGTTGAATCCTTCCCACACTTTTGCTCCAAGGACGTTACCGAGTCCAATTTGCTCGAAAGCTATTTCTCTATGCCAAGCGTTGCGTTAAGAAAAAGCGTGATAACGTCGTGAACACTTTTTATCCCTCGATTTTGATTGATCGTGCGGTCGATCTGCATGGACACGTTGGTGTTAGATTATTTCAGTCTTTCTTGTTGTGTGAATTGGTTGTGCAACGCGTGTTGCAACAAAATGTAAAGTAAATGATGCATTATGCAAATAATAGTGACTGTTTTCCATAAGACTGAAATATGCAACTTTTGAAAAAAAAAAGAAATTTCAAAATGGGACAAATAAAAATAAATTAAATTACTGTCAAATCGCTGTGCGGTACATCTCTAACGTCTGGTTATTAGGCTCCGTTCGAAGAATAAACATGGAAATTTATTTGAATTCCGATGTACGTATATCCACAATGTATGTTAACACCCTTAATGAAATTTAATCAAGAACTGAGCCCCCCAATGTTAATTCAACAAACATTCGTCGACTGTCTGATGACTGCAAGAAAATTGGCCATTAATTCCATCACGGGAAGAAAAAAAATATAATACATGGTTATAGCTTCATCTCTGCTACGATGCTAAGCTGTACTTTACAGTTTTTCGTTGCTTATTTTTTTAAATTTTCATGATTGCAACTCTTAACTTCAAGACGACACCTGCTCCACTTATCCACTTATATCCTACACTTATTATCCAGATTGCGTAACATTAAATTGCGGGGCGTTCAGGTAAACTCGGCTATGAGACTCCAATTAAATAACACATACTCGAAATATGAAATAAAAAAAGTTATCCACAGATCAAAAAGGTTTAACAAAATTTAATTGTGCAAATGTGAATACTCTCTCGATTATAAATTGAAATATAATTTACTCCAACAAAACCTGATATAAATAATGATCGTCATTTTTTCAATAAACAAAAACCTAGTCCAGAAATTGAATGTCTTTCATTTCAGAACAGGTCTGAGAAGTTGATGAAGAAATTACAAATCTGAGCCTTGGAATTATAACATCAGTTATATAATGCGGAATCATCTCTTCTTCTGCTGGTGGTGTTCAGTGCGGGTGATAAATATCTGCAAAAAAAAGAAAAACGATTCTGAAAACGGAAGTGGAATATACAAGTCGTGTCTGCCATTGCCGCGGAAGAAAGGAACTGCACCCCGCTGAGTGAAATCGCAATTGGCTCCCACGATCCTCGACTCATCAGCAAGATCAGTTGCATCCTAGGACTCAAAATGCAATAGCAGATTGAGAGGGGCGCGAAAAGAGGTTGCAACAGTTTTTTAAAGTCACAATCAAAGCAGCCATCGGTTGCGTAAGTGGAGCTGCATTCACACGTGTTTGCCACCGATGTTACCCAGGACAGATAGTTTATTAGATAGGGAGATGTTAGGCGTGGAAGATTCCGGGACATCGGAGTTTATGGGAAATGTGAAAGCTGCAATTCTAAGTCCTTGTGGGTGTTAACGATCTCACGCGCTCGTTTCGATCATTTCAATTTTGAACCGTGTTGACCAGCGAGACCTGGTGCGGCCAATAAATAATCCCGCAGCACTCGAAAACAAGCTCCAATATCTCACGACAAATTTCTGTGCAATCAGAAACAATAAAAATAAGATAATAATCGGATATAAATTATCCTCCCTTTCTAGAAACCGTGCCTTCACCCAATAATGCATCCTGCTTGAAAAGAGAAAAGAAAAAGAATAAAAATGTTGAAAAATTCAATTTCGCTAGTTTTCCTCTCTCCGGGGACAATTTTTACAACTCGATAAATTAATTAGCCGAGCAAAAGTACTGCTGTAAAAATATCGCAGCATGTGACCTGCGTTCATAAAATTGTTAGAAATATTTTTTGCTTTCATCGTTTTCAGCTTCTGCGTAGATAGGTTGGCATGCATATTCAACCGGTGTACGTGACCAAGGTAACGAGAGGCTGCAGTCCATATACAAATAAGCATCGTGGCGGCATTTTCCATGTATACTTGGCGGCTGGGCGATGTTATTTATCACCAGGAAGTACCGAGCCCTGATTAATGAAGGTCAAGCCGGCTCGGACTCGTCCTACCGTTCGATGAAGGTCCGGAACCCCGCGATCGGACGTGTTCAGAGCGAACGTCACAACTGACTCGCCGCCGCGTGGGATCGTAACGCCTCGGGTTTACTCGGCAAATAGCATCGCACGATTACCCATAGAAATCATCGGCTGACCTCCGCGATAGAATCATAGCTCAGCGAGGTCCAGATCAGTTGTGGCTCAGTGCATTACCTAGATAAATAAATGCGATGATGAAGGTGTGCGTGCAAAATTAGTATTAGATGAGATTCCACGGTTGCACTCTCGGGCGCTTCCAACCAATCGCGCCGCATCGAACGACCAATTTCTTATTCCTTACGGTACACCGGGGCATAAATTCAACAAGTTCCTCGAAATGTTTATTCATGGTTGAAAACGTTTTCAATTTTTCAATCAAGTCCTATAAATTTGGTCTCATTGAACTCGCCTCAAAGTATCGGTTCCGATACCGATCGCAGAATAATAATAAGCAGATTCCTGGCTTAACACCGCGGGTCATCTCGCGGCATACCGGATCCTAATAAATGATGGAAATCATGTAGCAATATTGCAACAATGTGACGAATTTGGATTTTTTTACAGCTACTCCTCGATGAAGATCGCCGGGGTTAAACGAGTTAAACTATAGGCAATTACATTGTGTACAGTTACGGGGATTAAAATATACTGTTATTCTGGATCGTGTAATTATAAATAGTAATGAAAAGTTAGCCAGATTGTGGGCAGAAAGTAAGTTAATTATCTGATTAGGGTTGATGATAAATATTGAGAGACTTGCCGAGAGCCAAACAAAGGCAAAGTCGGAACGGCGATCAATTGAGATTTTCAGCGTTGCCTAAGTGCGGGTTCAAAGGTCGCACAACTGTGGTGCAACCGCAGTTGTCTGCGACAAGGTACCGATAATCATGTGTCTCTGGTTGTACTCAAATGCTGATCAGTTGATCGCTGACAGCGAACGAACGAATATTCAAAGTCGAATGGAATTCTAAGCGATGACGCGCCAAAAACTTCCAACAGGGATACAGCGTGTTCCAAAAGTCAAACAGGAAGATTGACACAATCAGTTCGGTCAATCAAAGCACATTCAAAGGCACTTCCCAAGTCGTTCGCGCTGGAGGGTCAATATAACTTCACCTCAGTGTTGAAATAAGCCATTAAGGCATTTAATTTCGTCCTGAATTTCTCTTTTAGTGTTTTAAACGTTAGTTTGAAATAAAAAAATACTTTCATGACGCAGTGGGTAAGGAGCAGTCAGACTCGCATACACGCCTCTGACAATCTTGACATTTGACTCAGCCACAGGTTTATGTCGATTTTCCAGGAGTCTGCTACCGAAATGGATGCATTTTCCAGTAACTCGGCGGGGTCGTGTAGTACGCACGCGGTCATTAAAGCGACGCGTTGCCGGTGCCTTTGATCAAGCGTTCAATATACCTGTGCACGTACCAATAAGATGCTGACGTAACCGCGCGTAATCTCGGCCGACAATCGGGGCTTGTGCGCCGGGTCCACCATATTTTTTTTCTGCATCTTCGTTTTCGTTTCGCGTTTCTTCTTTCTTTTTGCGTTGACTATCACAGGAGAAAGAGGAAAGTCCACGGCCCAGACCGGCCACGGAGTGCGCCGCGCACCAGGTCCCGTTAGCTTCCTCAGGGGTCCTCCAAGATCAGACGTATAATTTATATATCGTAGCTCGGTGTGCCCAGCCATCTCAGAGCCGAATCGTTTTTACGAGCTGAAAACAAGCCAGTGGAAGGTGCCCAACCGAGAACTCATGATCATTCTTACCGATGCTGATTTTATTTTCGGTGTTGTTCTTTATTTTTTTTTTTTTGGACACACCGCGTGTCCCGCAAACGGCGTACACTAATTACGACCACGGTAGCAGCCGCTGCCAGAGGTTTACTACCATCACTCACTCGGAGATTTCTCCTCGCAAACTCGATCAGTACCCACAGATACGTATTTCCAAAGAGTCGATTTTTTTTGTTTGCTAACAGCGATTGCGTGGTTGAACGCATCTCGGGTTTTTGCACGAAACATTTGCACACCCAGACGACCGCATGAATAACGACACGACTTTTGTTGTCAGCCAGATGTTAATTAATTAGCAGCCTCCCACGCCATGCTGCAAAATTCATGATTACGACAACTGTTGCGACACCCGAAGTGTTAATAAAATCATTGCTGTCTCTTTCGCTTGCAGGGGGTCTAATAACAATCACCAGAACTGAAGAAAAATACGCACGGCTTGCTCTCGCAATGACCTTTAATGAAATTGACTTGTGGAATGTTTTCTCCGCTAGTTTTGAAATCCGTTATTATAAGATGGGACGAGAAAAATGGGATGGGATACAAAAATTAAATTGACCTTGATATCTAATAAGCTCTATCGTCTGAGAGGGTAAACCGTTAACGTGGACTGGTCTTCCTGACATAATGTATTGATAGCAGAAAATTTTCACGATTAATCTACTATTTTGTTTTCGTACGTACAGTTTGGATGAAAAAAAACATTCCCATGCGAAAGTCTGTAGTACCCAGTGGCAGTGAAGGAAACCGTTTTTATCAGCAGAGAAGCGTTTCTTTTTATTAATTTGAATCAGGAAAAGACGGAAATCAGAAGAAACGAAGTCAAAACATCTGATAGTGTATTAGAAATTGTCTTGATAACAACTGATAAACGTCAATTAGTGCCTGTAACAGAACGATAAGATAATAAGGCTTGGATATAAAGGGTTCTGATCAATAATTATGCAGTGTTTGATGTATTATATAGGTTTTTATCAGGAATTCTTCGACTGAGTACATTAAGATTGGTAAGATCCACATTCCAAACGATATCTATGTTATCAATTTTCGTAAGATGATGACAACCTATAGAATTTCAAAATTACGCTGGTTGTACGAACTTCGACTTATGGCGTTGAAAATCTTGATGTAACATAATTGAGCTTACGTGGGTAGGGATACAAATGCAAGCGAAGAAATTTTATCCCAGAAAATGAAGTCAACGGTTTAATTAGGTATCTATGAAAACCTAAGCGAACCATTAGAACTGTTCAGTATCGAAAAATGATGAAAACTGATGATTCAATCATTAATTTTATAACGATGTAATTATTACAAGATTGCTGCAGACATTAATTACAATAATGCTGTAACGATCCCAGACTTGTTTTTCCAATACCAATTTGCATTAATAAAAAATCATTTATAATTATTTAAAATTATTATAATTTTTTTCAAAAAAAAACTGTTAATTCTTATTTCATAAATTTTTTTTGACAAGTCGAAATTTGATTTTTAAAAACAATTAAATTTGTAATAAAATTATACCGATGTGTTGATTATAGATCTTAATTGTTTCAGAAACAGAGTATCGCAGGATTGATTCGTACAGAATTCGCATAAATACATAATTTTTCGAACTCACCTTGAAACAACACTGTAACGAACTACATCCTCTGGAATTCGCGCCAGGTGCTGTAGGGTGTCACAGAGTCAAACCGTTTTCCAAGATGTACACCGTAATGCCCGACGTAGACATGTTTTCCTGCTTCGAAACCAAAAAAAATGTGTTATCAACTGAAGTAAAAGCAATTTAACGCGAGCTGCAGAATTGATAACAAATTTACGCTTGGCGGGTAATAAGGAAATCAAAATTGTAAGACAAGGCTAATTTACGGGGCTTCGGAAACACCAGCACACGTTCGTGTGGATAATAAAATAAATCATTTTTGATCAATATCATAATAAATTTGCCTATCGTGTGGTGAGCAAAATTTTTTTCCTTCCATTGTCCACTTGCTTACAGAATCCCATAATCGTATATCCATTCATTTTTAGTGCTTAGCGGCTATCAGCAAACAACCGCGCAAAAGTGTCTCTTAAACTGCTGTCATCGAACAATTTCTGAGTCGTGTCCCAAGTCTTGAAGGTCTTGTTGTGGTCTCTGCAGCAAGGTGCGTTTGTGACACTACGCGAATCGCATCGACGAGCTGTACTTTACAACAAGCTTGACTATACGAACTCGCGGAGGGGTATACGTGTGCATGCAAATGCGCGTGCGGTGCTGATTTGACCACGTCTATTAGGATTGATCGACGACATTAATACAAGTTAATGCCGACATGGCTGAGACACGAAAAGCAGACTGGCTGATCTGCGATCTCCGCGATCTCCAGTTGAGAGTCCCATCCGCGGCATTATTTTGCAGCGTATACCGTTGACCGCAGACGATCCACTATCTAACATCTCCGCAGCACTTCCGACAAGCCGATCCCGTCGGCTGTTATGCTGTCTTTTGAATCGGCGAATCTCCAAACAGTCTGCCAAATCGAATACACTTCGGCTACCGCGTAACCAACCATTTTATCTATAAAACATTGAACGGTACACGACGATCCGCCATACAAAAATCTGTAGTCACAAATCGTTGCGAATAATCGATTCGACGAGTCTCGGCCTCATGAAAATCACATGACCTTTGCAAAAGCATTAAACAGATTGCAAGGTCTGATTTTACAGATAAATTGCACTTGAATAATCAGGTCAGAATCATGTGTTTCGTATATCCCACAGCTTTACGATCTAACAGTAAACAATTCGAAAAATCGGAATTCATTATTGCATTTATGATGTTATTCTTTTGTGGATTCAAAGATTGTGAAAAGATAGCATTTCTTTACTTTTTCTTCAATGTTTTTACCTGAAAATAAAAATGATCGTGGCAGATGTGGTGACATATTTAGAGAGATCATTTGATAAATAATTATTATATTTTTTTCGGTAAAACAAAATTATTTATCTAATGAAACAAAACGTGGTATGATTATGTGGATAGATTTTGCGACCTCAAACGCTACGAAATCAGGTGACCTTGCGGATCGAATAATTGCATAGATCGAGCACCGTTTGAATCTGCTAATTAACGAGTTGCGCACTGCAGCTAATGAAAACCACTGAAGTTCATCGCTTGTTTGTAGCTCATGTATAAGTACAACTTACCAGGCGCCAGCGAGAATACTCGGAAAAAAATAATCGTAACATGGAAAACTTTAAAGTTAGCCAAACTTAGTTGAATCAGCCAAGTTACACAATGTTGATTTGATTTTGACTGCGCACTTAAATGTTAAAAATTTTAGGTTAGTTGGTTTGAACTGAATTAATTAATCAAATTAGTTTTGAATTCCGTTCTATTCACTTTTGCTTTTTAATGACTTTTTATAGTCAATAATTTCCAGTTCCAATAATTTGGAATACTTGCAAACTCACATGATATTTTACAATTCATTCCTTCTTAATTTCAGTTTTAATGAAAAATCATTTTTTAAATCTGATAATCTATCGAAAACAACTTTCAAAGAAAAATGAACAGAAATTCATATGTTTAAAAATTATACGAAACCAAATTGTCAAATAATGTTTGACAACTTTATAAGTGTGTAACAAATTATGTTTATGTATTTCGACCTGTTATGAAGCCGGGGGAAAACTAGTGCAATCGTTTTTAGCTGCAAGAAAAAGAAAACAATGTGAAAAAGCTCGAAATATAAATTTAAACAAAACATGTTGCAAAAGTTATCTTTTAGTTTGAAAGCATTCCAGAGAACTAATTAACGCAGGAATAGTAGACAGTAATGATATTCGCGATTTTAGATTCGAATAATCTCATTTTTTTTGTTTTGTTTTATTAGCATATAGTTATTTTTAGCGCACAAATTATGGTTAGGTGCGAGTAAGAGGTGCTTATTTTACTGCTCACTATATAAATAGAACTGGTGTTCACATGTGTAGTACCTTTTTCATGGTAATACAAAATAAATTTAATTAGTATGCGAATACAAAACAAAATGATACAGTTCCTTACGTTAAAAAGAACTTCTGATCTTTGATCCTCCGTAAAATTGAATTTTTTTCCAGAAACTCATTGAATTTCCATATTCCGGCAACAAGTCGATTATCAAAGATGCGATCCCAAAAGATGTATCCGTCATTCTATCCAGGTATTAACTAAGGTCACCATCTCGGTCAAGACCCGATCAGACAGCCGATAAGTTGGCGCAGCGTTTTTCGTTTTCTTCTACCTGTGCCTTTTTTTCGCTCGCAACTTAAAATCGCCGGCTCGGGGAGTGCATCACAAAACGTGTCTTCCCTCGCACACATTCTTTTATTATTATTATTTTTACTCGTTTCATCCATCGTTTCAAGCTCGCTGAAGAGAAAACTGAACACCTGTAGCAAACCCGTCTCACGAACAGATGAATGCTTAATCTCATGGAATTTCTTCGCCGGCGGAACATTGCAAAAATTGCGCGGAGATTTCGATCGATACGCATCGATCGATGGAGCGAAGGGTCCGTAACACGGGCAGTGGGTAGTGCAAGGCCCCGCATCAGATAATAAAATAATTGCTCGCGAATAATGATGATGATCGTGATTACGTGCTATCTTATTATCCGCGCCAGATGTGTTTTATTGCCAGGTCTCGCATTAACGAGCTCACCTGTGTGCGCATCGCGCAAAAATGTCCAAAAAGGCGCAGAAAAGTCGGGAAAACAGCGAGAACCCTGCAAAGCAACAATTTACCCTTCTCATATCGCCGATACTCACTATCCAATTAAACGCGCTCATAATTTTGCACAATTGATCGCCTCGCTGAGCGCGGGGAGAATCTGTGTTCTCAGACATGCGGAGGACCCATTTGCAATCCCATCGGCGAGTGTCAACGAAATTTATGCGAACTCGCGTTTAAACGCTTGTTTATTAATAAACATACGTCGCGGATTGTGCAATTCAACGATGCGTGTATAAATGATTCAATTAAAACTGCGCGTTTAATTGGAAAAGGATCGCGACGAGTTTTGTGTAAGTCTCGCTGTACCCGAGAGCGCTATATTTTTTTCATACAACGAAAAACAAAAAGGTAAAATGAAGCAAAACAACGGAGCCTCGGAAAGATTTACTAAGGAAGTTCAAAATAAAAGAGGTTCGTTTATATTCTTCGTCAAGTTGCTATTGGTCGATGCCACCTACGAAAGCCAACGTCAAGGTTTTGCGTTCACCTCACGATTATTACTCTGACGGGAGGAAAACGTGTTCGAACAATTCCCTCTGGACCTTGCAGCAACAACTTTGAGGGCTTGACATTTTTTTTTCATAAAATAAACGTCTCTGAAATTGCGTCCCTTGCAAAACACAAAAGGTACAAATCCATCATCAGCCGTTCATTTGCAAAACGAAGTTTTAGCGATTTTCGTGTGCGCACAAGCAGATACGATGTATATTCTTTGTCCATTGCTATTTGACGTTTTCTTAAAGGTCTTTCGTTCTTGTTCCCTTCGAGCACTTTTTCGCCATAAAGCCGAGAGAACATCGCACACGAACAATAAGACAAAGATCGTTCGCTTAAAGTGGCAGTGGCGACGATAAAAATGCCAAGTAACTTGCAATTATATTCGTGGCCGAGCGAAAGCCACGAGAGCAGTGATGGTGCCTCGCGGCACACACCGTGGGTTCAGTCATTAAAGCGAACTGACTTTATTTATTTTTGGCCGCGGTAATTAAGATGATATACCGTACGAAATATGAGGAAACACACTCTTTGTCTCGCGTGCGCTTTTTGCGTCTGTCAAGTCTCGTACTATGTAACCCCTTTTGTGAGCGTATGCACCGCTAAGTTAATTGCTGCACAGGCGTTTTAAGCGGGTCGAAAAGTTTCACTGTTTTCTTTGACGACGTAAAACGCTGAAAATTTACAGCCGGAAAAATAGGTGTAATTTTCTTAATATCTATAACTGTATTGTTTCATGTTTCAAGTGCCCAAGCAGAAAAATACAGTCGTAACGACGTTGGCACGACGTTGGTAAAGTATCGACGCTGTTCGACAACGTCGCGCCAACAGTGGGTAAGCGTTGGCATGTGACGCAACGCCAAGGTTGTGTGCCAAAGTTGTTACTACATTGTTTGTCAACGTTGTCCCTACGTCGATTATCGACATTCCCATTACGTAGGATGCCTTCGTTATTGTTTTTTTAAATAATAAAAAAAATATTTTTCATATTATTATATGAACAATTTTATATTAATTTTA